>JAQGBB010000197.1:0-23506 GCA_034691745.1 Prismatolaimus dolichurus
GCGGCGATGAAAGCGAGCTTTTTAGCTAGCTGCGCCGTCTGGCAAGAGAGAGACGTCGCGGGCGCCGATCGATAAAATAATCCTTCCATCGAGATTGTCTTTCAGGAGGAGACAGGCAGCAAACATGATAGATGAGTCATTAGCTCTGGTCGTCTGCTTCTCGAAACGGTTGCTACGAAACCAATGCACTATGCTAGTTCGCTTTTCAAGCGGAAACAGGCCTTAAAGGAAAGCTCTGAACATATCCTGGACTTGTAAAAAAACGTCGTGCGTTGACGTCATACGTCGGACCACTCAAAATGCGTTGTGTAGTGAGCGAGTACAAAAGACTTTATTAGAAATTGTCGAACGTCAACGTTGTTGAACACGAAAAAAGAGAAGTGCGCAGTCGCACGCTTCGACGTTGCATTGCATATACCCTGAAGCGTGTTGTTGTACAGACTTCAAAATCAGAACACAGCGGGCCGGGTGGGAAAAAGGTAGTGTTGCTGTAAAATGTAATATCATCGCAAGTTGCGTCATGGGAATATGGGGACTGATGAACAAATGTTGTGCAGGCATTGTGTGGCTGGCCAGTGGCTAAAAATCGATGATAGTGAAGAACTTATAGAAAAGCAGGTTTACGTCACCGGTTGTTGGTTGTAGGAGGTACACGCGATAGTCGAAGAACTTGCGGTCGAAATGTTCACGAACGGCGAGCGAGAACTTGCCGGTCTAGGCTATCACGAATTTACGCCGCTCCAACTCTGGGCGATCACTGAGCGGTTGAAACTCGCCGAACCGACGTGTGGTAGGCGATGTGTTATTTTTGAAGTGGAGCAGCTTTCGGTCTACAGGGTTCATCCGTGTCTTGTTTAGCCGGAAACGATAGCCGCTATGATTTTGGTCACGTGCTTGACTTTGTCCATCGGGTGGTCAACGTCAAGGTAGAATATCGAAGTAGAATCGATTGATTATGGCAAAACTGACTAACTTGGGACAGTCTGCAACTTTGACACTTCGGTGGCTTGCATGCAACGCACAACGGCAAACAATATACTGCTTGAAAACCCGTTAAAGACTATAAACATGCCGGAGGGTTTTTATATTCGCCGCCTCTATCTCGAAGAAGTGGCTACCGCACGACAACAGCTTTACGCAAAAACTGTCCCAAGTTAGACAGTTTCACTCTAGCTGAGAATTTCTGCAGTATCGATTTTTCCAGATAAACGGTGCTGGTCATCGAATTGGCACAAGTAATGTTCACATGGGCTCACTTCACTTCAGTCTTCACTTCTTGCGTTCTGTGCGCCGACTCCTGGTTCGTTTTCATACCCTCGACTGTTGCGCCATTTTTGATCGAAATTATTGATTTTTGAGAATACTTTTATGGCTTTTTTCTTGGAAATTTTGTGCAGCTTGCTAACGTCGCAATCGCCGATCGCCTCTGCGGTTGGGAGTCTGCATCACTACACTCGACCGTGACGACGCTGTTCGCGCACGGCTCGATGCAGAACTTGAAGGTTCTTCAGGAGAAAGGCCAAGAAAGTTGCTGACGCTTGTTCTGACCAAAAAATGTCTCGTGTAGGATCTACTTGACCAGGTCGGTGCTGGTTGGCCAGCTCTGAAGCAAGCCGATTTTTCGTCCAATACACTTCGATCTATTGATCGATCAGTGGTATGTACACCACGAGATCGGTTTTTTAAGATCTTCGATCGGGGATCTTTTCACAGACGCATTTGCCGAACGTCGAATCCCTGTCGTTCGCGTCTAATCAGCTCACCGACGTCGATCACTTGGCACACTTACACGCGCTTGTCGATCTCGATCTGTCATCGAATCGCTTCGAGCACATTCGCGACTGGCATCTGCGGCTGGGCAACCTCAAATTTCTTAATCTCGCATCGAATCGGCTCACTAATTTACATGGTCTCGCGAAGCTTTTCTCACTCGAGTTTTTAGATGTCCGCAACAACTATATCGTACAGGTGCGAGCGCTCTGCTTGGTAGATAAAATCGATATTTTCGGTGAACTAAAAATCGAGTTTTGGCTTCATCGATTAGATTGCCGACGTATGGCCAGTCGGCAAGCTTCCGTGCTTGGAGTCGCTTGAGCTTGGCGGAAATCCGGTCGAGTCGTCCATCGAGTATCGATCGCGAGTGCTGGAAGCGTTCGGCGACCGGGCCTCCGAGGTAAGTGATTTTAAGTGTTTTAATTTTGTTCCAGGATTTATAATTATTTTTATCGATTTTTCTATTTGCGCATTTTTCATTTATTTATAGTTTTTCATTGGTTTTCTATTTTGATCGATTTTATGTTTATCGATTTTCTATTGTTCATCGATTTTCGCATTTTTGTTGATTTTATATTTTATGGATTTTTCTACTTGTCGATTTTTTTTAAATTTTACCGATAACAATTATCGATTGTTTTTAGATAAAGCTCGACGGAACAAAGGCGAGTCAGCTAGAGCTGGACACTGTCGGTGTGCGCCTCGCCATTCGAAAAGCGAAAGACGATCGTGCGAAAATGCTCCGCCGGACGCACGACGAGCTTGCGCGAACGTTGGACTTACGCGTCGAGTCGAAGATGGACGAACTGACCATTCGTTCGTCTTCCCCGACGCCGATTCCTGGTGGCGACGTCGAAGAAGTCGTCGTCGCCTCGTGTCCGTCCAGTTACGCTCATTGATCTCTCGTCTCCGAAGCATCAGTTCTCAGTGTTTTTTAAAGTCGTCTGGACGGAAGCAAAATTAGCCAATGAAATTGGTCGTCGGCGAAATTTCAGCCAGTCGAGAGGGAGTGAAAAATCAATCAGCCAATCAAATCGCGCTGGCTCGACATTTGAGGACTGAGGCGACCTGAGACGAGTTTCGCCGTGACGACTTTTCTGCGCAGGCTGCATATCTGTATGCGTGTGATGTTTCCGTGTCCGTAGTACGTGTTTGATTCCAGTGTTCCTCGCCTGCCATCTCCCGTGTGATTTATTGCATTCTGTTCTATGAGGTCTGTATTGATTGTGTTCTTTGCGTACTTACACTTGTTGGACCGAACGTGAGTTACTTCTCATTTACGGTTTTTGCCGGTGTTGTTTGCCTATTAATATTGGGGCTATGTCTGCTAAAAGAAACGTCTAATGATAGTATTACGTCTTGGCATTTTGCATTGGACTTTTATTTGAATGATTTTGTTTTCTGCTAAATTCACGAACAGCAAATCGACACAAGCGTACTGGCAGATCGCCGAAAAAGCACAGGTGGGAGCGACCCGTGACATCTACTTGTTCTGAAACGCTAAACTCGCGGGTTTTAGTTTTAACGCAAAAACATGCTCTTTTACGCACTGCATTTTGCTGAAAAAAGACAATTCGGTAAAAACGCGTCAATTATTTATAACAAATGGTAGGATGCCTTTCTAAAACATGTTCTCGAACGCGCTGGAACAATATAGAACAGCTTGGAACACTGGAACAGCTTCGGACACGGTCCACTAGGTTACTGTCGACGTCCGCTCACTTTCGATTTTTGCCAGGGTGAAGGAAAGGGGTCTTTGTTCAAACATATACATAGCTATCCTTTTGCTGCGCGCTCCAGGCAGGATGCAAAAAAAGAAAAGTAGTAGGTTTACCAGACATTGAATGCACACAAGCACTGCATGTGATACGAACACAAGGAAACATATCATGGCTTAAGCGCTCGACCTTTCAACAAGTAATTCCACCCATTATTACGCACAAAAATATCATTATCATCCAACTCTAGCTTTGCTCGAAAGCGTTCAAGCGATTGTGCGCTAACAACGTCAGCTCGCAACGAATTCCACACATTAAAAATACGGCACGTGGAAAAAAGAGTCGCGAAGGTCAAAAGGAATTGAATGGATTTGATGTCGACCCGAAATTATTCGATTCGTTTCCAATTTTCGACCACCCCGTGGTTTCAAAGCAATTTGCTGGCCAAAATTTCTCGATTTTTTACCGATTTCCCAGACTTGTCACACGCCCTGGCGACATTTTTGCCTCGGGTTGACATTTTACTCGGGCTGATCGGTTTTCGGTGGGGGAATTAAGTTTGCTCAAACAACTTGTTGATGCACTCGGATACGCCCTGTGATAACGACTTGCGAACCCGCCGACTGAAGAGCGTATAGAAGTAGAAGCTCAAGCTATGGTGGGCATAGTAGAGGCAGTCGGTGACAAGCTCGCAGCACTTGAAAGCAACGAACGATCGCGACGGTGGTTCGACGTCAAACGATGCGAGCGCGCCTATCAGTCGGACGATGTAGGTTGGAAGCGTGAACGCAACGTAGAACGTCGTGATTGCAAGCAAGGAGCGATGCGGCGACGCAGTCAGAGATGCCGCATCCGTCACATCGGTAGACGACGGCATCCTTGACGGCAATCGATCGCTCATCTGCGTAAAGCGAATATGCGATCTCCAAACCCGTTCTGGCTTCTCGTCTGTCAGCGACGTTAAAAGCTGTTCGCTGGATTCAGTCTGGGAGTAGGAACGTCCCTTTTGAGCATCTTCGGCAGTCCCAGCAGCGAGAAGTGGGAGCAACTCGTTGGTGAAGTGAACGGTCACGTGACGGTCATCTGATGATGTTCTAGCTTCTGTTGGCAGCGCAAGCGCGACGTCGAAATGACGAAGCCTCCACAAGACGACACTATTGAGGAGTAGGATGAGAGAGAACGGAATGAATGAAGTCAGGACGATATCGATCATATTGAACGTCATAAAGTGGTCAAATTGGACGAAATCGCAGGCGTACTCTGCAGAAACGTTCCCGGATTCGGACGAATCGTTTTCGATCAGCGATATTGGCATTACGCCAATGGCACTCCAGCTAGAAAATGTCGCCGCCGTGAAGAGCACACTGATACAAAGTTTTAGCTGAAATCCTCGCGTCGTCAGATTGTCCCGAAAGTGAGGGAGAAAGATAAGTGCAAAACGATCCCCTGAGAGGGCTAAAATGAGCCACGTGCTCGTAACGTCGCTCCAGTGCGCGAAGAAAGTGAGAAGCTTACACCAAACGGTGGAGGGTGGTATCGTTAGACTGTTAATCAGAACTTCTAGTCTTGATGATATCAGTGTACTGAGGAAGAGAAGGTCGGAGCTTGCCAGGAACACGAGGAAGACGCTGGATGGGAGGCGTCGATATTCGCGTGATCGTAGAATGGCAAAGATCGCGGCGATATTTCCCAACAGGCCAATGACGATAACGAGAGGGTCATAAATGAGGACCACGTAGTCAGTGACCTCGTTGAGGATAATTAGATCATCGTCAGGCTGGTCGACCGTAAAGTTTCTCGGCATTGAAGACCTTGTTTATTCGAGACTGCGCTGACCAAATCGTCTGACAGAAGCTTCACGTCACGTATTTAGATGTGTTGTCCGTTCTCAGTTTAGCAAGTAATTTGTTGTTGCGCTTCAGCGGCTGCAATCATGTCGGGATTCCTTCAAGCATACCTCGGCGCTCCAGCTCGCACATGCTAAGCTGCAGCCCGAAGCATATTAGCGCAGCAATTTTGCTCGTGATGTACACAGGGTGACTGCGGAAGGCTTCCGCTCTGATCACAATGGATGAATAAATCCCACGGGCACGTTCAGGGGGACTTCCGCTTCTTCTCACATCCAACGCAGGCTATTTATATTATAATCGTGGGCAGATAAGAGCTTCGCGAAACGCGTGCATATGACCTCACGCCCAAGGCACGTGCAATCATATCCTATCCATCCGTAAAGGAAGCCTGTTTGTTATAATTAAAACATGGGTATAAAAATGGTGTTTAGAACTCCAAGATCAGCTTTCAACGTGACCTCATACGCGCACGTTTGCATAGGATGCCTAACCCCAAGGTCGAACATTTTTCCATACAAGTAAATCGGCAAAGCCGAAAAATGCATCTTCTGGTTTTAATAGATAGTATTGACTGTTGATGTCACGTAGAGAATAGTATTGTCGTAGCCACCGCTTTACGTTCTCACGCATTTTTCGCATGAAATTTTTTTAAGTCCAAACATCTGCTCCTTTACTGCACAGACCGCTGGGAGCATCGGACAGTCGAGAATAGCAAAAAGACCATCCACACGTTACGTAGATTCGTTTTAGTTTTGAAATTTTTAAAATCGGTTGAGAAAAACTAAAGTTATCGCCAGGACTGACTCACAAGCGACCAGGGAGCTACCTTTGCTCACGCGCTCCAGAAAATGCAAAAAAACTGCAAATGCCGTCGAGAGTACGGTGTTCCAGACTATTCTAGAACATCGTGGAACACACTGGAATACTTCGTCCATTCTGGTGTTTTTTGAAAGAACCCTGCAAGTCTAAAAGTGCAGTTTTGAGAAAAATCGTTTTTTATGTTCAGTAACTTTTGCAAAAATCGTTTTTTAGAAAACCCTGCACCTCGGTTTGCAGTTGGAATACACTAAAAAACGCATAATTGTCTAGTTTTCTCAGAAAAATTTCGATTGACTCATGGAGGTGCAGTGCGTTCGCGATTTCGATTTCCTCAGCTTGACCAATGGGGCGTGCTTGCTGAAGCTTTCTGTCACTCCTATAACCTTGGAGGTGTGATGGGCTACCGTGTGGTCACTTTTTTGACAGAACCCTGCAAGTCGACTTGCAGCTTTTTAAGAAAAAGCACCAGCATTGTCAGCTATCTAGATCAGGTGCGACGCTAAGGGGGCTTCTGGGGCAAAGGCCCTTAGGTTAGGAAAAATAGTTTCAGTGGTTAAAAACTAGCTAATATCGCTTTTTAGCGCCCGCGGAAAAGCGTTAGACTGAAGAGCCCCCTACTAGGACTCTAGATGCATTTGTATTTAGATGCGGAAAAGCGTCACATTTGTATAATGAAATGCTTTCTAATAGTTTTCCCGAGGGCAATTCACTTGCTCTGTTTGTACACTTATGCCAACGTTGCCATAGCACTGAAGGTCATCCATTATCTGATCGTCCATTCAGTGTCATGCGTCTGTCAACTGGCGTTTCTTGAGCTTTTCTCGAATTTATTACGCATGCATCAACAGAGAGCCTCAGAAGGCTCCGTCAGATCAAGACACAAGGTGGACAGAAAGTGCCATCTAATTAGTTCGAGCGCGATTCGACACGAAATCGGGATGACGAAAAAAAGTCGATAATCGATTAGAGAATCAGTGAGCATTTGAGTTAATTCGCGTGATTTTTTCCAAAAATCGGTACATCGAACAAGGGCAATACGAGAATAATTTCGAGGGCTTTGGAGCGGACGTCAAAACTTCGACTATTTTCGAAGCAAATACCCGAACCCACGCAAAATCTCGCTCTTAAGTCTTGTACAACCCAATCTGGGTCGTCGACCAGCTCAACTAGCTATCTATCAGTCATTTCGCCACAACCAACAGCAAGCGTCCAGATAGATGGGGCGGCAATGTCCAATCAAATTGGTCTCAGAGAGAAAACAAGTCAACCAATCAAGCGAGGCCTTCGTCCTCGCCAAACTCCACCTCCGTCCACGCGTTGAACGACTCGCGGAGATCACGTACTGCCACTTCGATTTGTTTGAGCTTACGATCAAACGCGGCGACGGCTGCTCGCCGTCGTTGCCGTCTGCCGCTGCCATTCACGACAGCCAGCTGTGCACTTCCGTCTCCTTTTCCATCGTTCTTATCGTCAACCGCTTCTGATTGGTCACCGTCAACGGCCAATCCTGACGCAGCGCCGCTCTCCTCGCCGTCCTCGGCAACCAGTCCCTCCTCAATGTAATCCTCATCGACTTCTTCTTCACAGTCTTCGGCGACGATCTCCGACTGCTCGGTGAGTGGCACATCCGATTCATCGTCGTCGAGCGCCAGCTTGAATCCCATTGGTTCGGCGCGGTGATGGTTGGCAAGAACTGGCGTGATTGGCCGAGCGGCGACGCCCGCAGGCGCACGAGCACCCTCGTAGCACATGGCGTTCTGCTGAATATGATGCTTGTAGTCGAAGGCGCGGTTGAACATCGCACCGCATGTGTTACAGGTCTAGAGAAAATCGATATCGGTCTAAAAGGGGTGGAGTTTCGTCGGAGAGAACTTTGAACCTTTTTCAAGTGCCCCTTCTCGTGCTCCTTCCACTTGTCCTTGCGCGAGAACGCCTTTTCGCAGTAACTGCACTTGAAGGGTCGATAGCCGAGATGCACCATCAGATGGCGTCGCAGGTGACAGCCATTGTGGAACCATTTTCCACATTGCGGGCAAACATGTGGTCCTATTCAAAAGAGCAGTCATAAAAATCAGAAGCGTCGTTAACGATCTGCTTTATCACGCAACTGGTTTTTTACTAAAAACCGGTTTTTATCGAAAACCAGTACCGTCATCCCTAGCCCTGCATAAATGGTGCTGAATTAATCAAGAAACGTTGCAGGTCCATAAACGGACCGTCAAAGGTGCTGAAATGGTCTGTAAACAGTATAAATATTCTATTTCAGCACCATTTACGGAAGGACAGAGATGATGGTGCAGCAGGGTTGTCCTTTACAATCGGGCTTTTTTAGCATGAGAGCTAAAAAGACGGGTGACGATTCTGCCACCCAAATTAGCTTTTACACAAAAATGTTTCCCATGCGTTTTTTCTGCAAATACTGCGTCAATTCGAACAAATTTCAAATGCGTTGGGCTCCAAAAAATTTGCTCTTCCGAATGGTGCCAAGATCTTGACGATTGGTGACACTTGGAATTTTTCGATAAGTTCAGTATACAGCGTTCCCACCAAAAGTCAGAGCGTCTCAAACTTGTTCGAATTGACGTAACATTCGCAAAGAAAACGCCAAGGAAAGATTTTTGAGCAAAAGCTAATTTGAGTGGTAGAATGAAGCACGCTTTTTAGCTACTACGCTAAAAAGCTAGGTTCGTAAAGGACAACCCAGACATGAAGCGAGGGTATCTAACCATCACGCCGCTCGGAAAAATTTGTACTTTTGATAAATTTTGAGTTTTGTGTGAAACTGTCCAACATTTTGATCTTCTTCAAAGACATTTTGAACCATTTTGGTCAGAAAATTAGTTGTACCCCTTCAATTCTCGAACCCCCACCCACATGAAAATTACAGAAAAATTGGCTCCCTCATCCCTGAAAACCAGATGAGTAAAACCCACCGTTCTGAACGCCGTTAGCTCGTCTGCCCTTAGGCGTCGGCTTTAGAAAGTCCGTAATTGACGACATGTCGTCCGACGACGGCGGTGCTGAATTGTGATTAGCTATCGGACGAGTAGACGGCGCTATTGGTTGACGCAGTGAGCTCGACGAGTACGGCGGAAAGTGCGAACGACCCGTGTTCCAGAACTGCTCGGAGTTCGACTGGCCGCGTGCCGCCGACAACAACGACGATGACTGGAAGTTCGACGAAATCGGTCGATTATACGTCGATGCGGCGGACGAGCTACAAGGCGCCAGCTGCATGTCCGCGAGCGGATCGTCGGACATGTGCTGAGAAAGTCGTTCGCTCGCGCGCTGGAACGACGAGCCATTGGCTTCGTGCTGCTGTGTGCGTGGGCTGAACGACTGGAAGGCCGGAGGGACGGAACGATTGTAGGTCGTCGGCGAGAGCTGCATGTTTGTGAGGGCGTTCGCCGACGACGGCATTGTCATATTGTGACCGGGTTCGACCATGTTGTGCTCGTCCTCGTCGGAGAGGATCTCAGTTTTAACGATAGCATTATAGCTTTCCATTTTGCAGTGTGAGGGAGACAGATCTAGAAAACTACGAAGTGACTCTGATTCTCCGCGCAACAAAAAGCCTCGTTCAATTAAATCGATTTAGTCACATTTAGAAAAATCGCCGATATTACAGAAAAGCTGGTCCAAAAGGGTCGATGTCTTCGCGCTAAATGGCTGGTGAGAAGAAGAGCCTCTTTCAGGCTGTTATCGATATAATGAGAGGTGGTTTCTCTGATGTTTCGACTGCTTTTCTGGCTGCAGTCGAGTCCGGTGTTCACACTGGTGCAAAGGGAGTTCTGATGACAGAACGTTCGCGTGGGCAGCAGGCAGCACATTGGGGGTGAACAAGTTGGGCTGCCTCATCTGCGTAAACAAACTTAGTCTTGCATGTCTAATGGTGCTATCTGCGCGTAGAAAATCATATACTGACAGGTAATATTAATCTTAGCGAATGGAGGAAAGCTTTCTGACATTGAAATCACTATGACAGATGAGGTGCTTGGTCGGATGGCGTCGCTGTTTGGCTTTTTCACTAATCGTCGCAGCTGTTTGTATCATTGCCGTGAGCCATATCAGCAGCAACCTACTCACGCGCTCGCTGCTCATTCGCGAAGTTCCACACTGGGCAGGAGCGCTCGTACGTCAAAAACTTCGATTCACGCACTTATACGTCCCCACATTCGTTTGAAACCTTACAGATTGCCTTCTGCGGTGTCCTCATCATCGTCTACACCTCCTGGATACGATACTACCAGCACAACAACACCTACTGCTCCGCTAGTTTCAAGGCAAAAAGCTGCTTCCCCATTATTATCATTCATCGATTTATCGACCGATTTTAGGCATTCTCCTTCTGCGCCTGTCTCGGCACGAGCATCGTCTCAGCGATCGCCGCTTACTACACCGGTTATCGACTCTACCGTATACTCGACTACTCGTCGTGTCATCCCTGCATCGCGCCGTTCCTGAACTGCACCGTCGATTTCGATTACTTTTCGACACTTCGTCAAAATCGAGTCGACTGCGTCTGCATCGACGATCGATTTTCGATCATCGACGTCTACGAGTCGGTCCCAACTCACGACGCGTTCTTCGGCGGTTGTGAGAACATCATCCGCCAAGTTCTTCCGATCTGCATCGGCATCGAATCGACACTCTGCTTCCTTGCGTTCGCGGCACTCTTCGCGTTCTCGTTCGTCGTTCTCGACGATCGTCTTCGGTCATCGCTCGCCGCCTTCAACGCCGCGAATCGGCTTTCCTATCGACGTTTCGATTCAGAGTCACTCGGCGCGGTGACGCGGAGCTTCTCGATCGCTGAGTCGCCGATGCTCGCGGTGAAGAACGCGAAGCGCTACTCGATTGAACAGCAGAACGGCGGATACGCGACGTTGGGCGCGCGTCCGTCGTGGGAACGGAGCTTTGCGTTTGCGCCGCCCATCGTGGCGCGACGGGTCATGCTCGACGAGCGGGAGTATTGGGTCTGATTATCTGTGTTCTAATTATCGATTTTTTTCTTCCTTCAGAACGAACGGGCTGAACGTTTTTCTTGGGTAGCTAATTTTTATCTGGTGCCTTCTATGGCTTAAGGGGGCGCGAGTTGATGATACCCTCTAAATCGCGATTCGGGAATAGATAAACTTTTTCTAGAGAGGACCTCAGCAGGTATGCGCATATCAAGTGGGAGGGCCCAGCTCACAATTTGTGGCAGAGAATTTTTTGGGGGTTTGGAACCAAATCTATCGTAATACTTTTGTGCGTAGTTTGACTAGCTTTGATGACAAGCGAAGAGTGCATGCTCGCTAGCCACAGCTTTACGTATTTCGCCCTGCGGATTACGGTAGATTTGGTAGTCGTTCCGAAATTCTGAAAGTTTCGCACCAGGTTACTCTATTGCGCGTGTCAACCTGGGGGTTTGTTATAGTAATGCACGATGCTTTAAGTGCGTCCGTGTCGTCATGTTTTCTGTGCGAAAAAAGTTAAAGCACCACTTGGTGCAGTGGAAATAACGACGGTCAAATCGAATCGCAAATCGAGTCGGATTAATTCGATTTCGATTCGAGCTCTCAGACTTGTTTGATTCTAACTTTCGCAACCCCGGTTTCAAAATCGGTCAATCACGCATTCGCAGTCAAATTTTCAAGATTTTTTGATCAATAAGTTGCGTGCCTCTCACGAAAGTCTGTTTCGATTCTAATCGATTCGATTCACTCGAGTTGCGTTGGTTTCGATTTCGAAAATTCTTGGTTTTGACCGTCGCTACGTTCTGAAAATGTTGTGCAACATCTCGTTCAATGAGGTGGTTCTCAGGACCTTGGCCACTTGTAGCGCTCCAAGTCCATATCCATCGAGCTTCGTGATATCCTGTCTCTTGAGAGATCTTTTCTGTTCTATTTATGTGTGTTGATCTGATCTTCGCTATCGCTCTCTCATTCTTCACTTCCGTTTGAGAATCTTCCGTGTGTCTGTTTTACTACTGAATCTGCCTTTCACTTTTTATGCGGTTTTTTTACAGTTTCTGTTTTCTGCTGGCGATTTTTCGCAAAGTATCCAACAGAGTAGGCGACGGGCTCTTTACGAGGGCGTGGATCTGCCGCTCATGCGTGCATTTTTCTAAATACCGTAGTCTTAGCTTCTGCTTTATGTGTTTTTTTTGCAAGAGAGCATATATCGTTAGCGTACACCGTTGTTCCTGTTTGGATACCTTACTCTCTTCCCCGCCTTGTCATAAAAAGCGACAGAATAGCACATGTTATGCAGTCAAAGCATCGAAAAATCGCGCGTCCCCGATACGACGCAGTGACATCAGCGACGCGTTTGCTAGCAAAAGATCTACGCCCTCGTATAGAGCCCGTCGAATAGGTCATTTACCCACCGAAGTTCGACCTTTCCCACCTTTTTATAGAAGGAAATTATTGATTTATCGATTTTTACTACTTAGAGACTCAGCAGCATGGATAACGACATCGACGGAGATATTAGCGGTAAAAGACGAGCAGGCTTCCACTTTGTCAGCCATTGTAAACTAGCGTTTTTCTCGAGCTCAGACGCTGAGGAAGACTTTGAAGACGCGCATCCACCGCCACCACTCGACGACGACGAGAGCGTCCCGATTCGACAAGACGATGCGGAGCCGGCGAGCGCCGCGGCGTCGACGTCTGATGGGCGTCGCAGTTTCGGCGAGCTTCCGCGCGACAAGAAGCTCACCTACGATCGATCGCTGCCGGCGTCGCACGCCTACCTAGGCGCCGATCTCGAGGAGGTCGCCGCCGGGGCGTGCATCCTCGACGCGCAGACCATCATCGATGCAGTGCCGCTCTTTCCCGTCCCGCATCTGATTCTCATGCCCGGACAGACGCTGCCGCTTCAGTCGCTCAATCCACGCGCGGTGAGCATGTTCCGATCGATCGTCTCGCTCGCGCGCGTCTTCGGCGTCGTCAGCATGCGGTAGGCGAGTCTGGTTTAGAAACTGAAGTTATTGATTTATTGATCGATTGTGGTTTACGTCACCATGTGGCGTTTGTTCCCTCATGCTTCGCAGGCACATGGCAACCGGCGAGGAGCTCGCGAGCATCGGCACGCTTGCGCAGGTGCTCGCCTACAAGGAGCAGACCGAGGACGAGCTCACAACGATGAGCTTGCGTGCGATTGGTCGACAGCGGTTCGAGTTGCTCGAGACGCATCGCCAGCTGGACGGGTGAGAGCCAGTCATTCCGGTAGGGTACCCTAAGGCTGAATACCCCCTAAGCTCGGCCTTAAGGGGTACTCTTCTCCGAGGGCCAGCAGAATTTCACCTTTTTGGGCCAAAATCTTACTGTTTTCGACATTTTCACCAAAATCTGGTCATTTTCGACCAAAATTCGGTCGTTTTCGGTCAAAATTTAAAATTTTTCGCGCGATGCTTTTTTGGCCTTGTCGACGCCACCTACCCCCCTCTTCCCTTGGCCGCCGACCGTCGGAATGACCGAAATGCGCACTGCCCGTAGCGTTCTCGTCGGCAAGGTTCGCATCCTCCCGGAGGTGCTGCTCGCCGATGCGCTCAGCTACGTCGAACCAGCATACATGCGTCGATTTCGGGTCGGAAATGCGGCAAAAGCGTCCGTCGCTCGTCCTGCAGCCAAAGTGAGCAGTGTGTTTGAGGTGAAAGGGGTTGAAGTATTGCGACGGTCCGAACGAATCGAATTGCGCTCAATCGGCTCGGGTTGGTAGTTTGGGGCTGCCCCTCTCCCCTGGCCCCATTGGGGCAAATTTTAGGAAGTGCCCCCAATTACCAATGAGCTTTTTCGAGTTACCAAACTTGGTCGATTTTGGATTCGATTAAAGTACTCGAATCGATTTTCGATCTTAAAATCGATTCGATCCTGCTCGGTCTATTTTCGATGCGAATCGATTCCAAACTGGCTTGTTCGTACTTTTAAAATTTTTGTGCAACTTTCTGGTCTTTTGGTTTCGCTCTTCAATTCTGACCTATGCATGTTTCATAGTACGATCGATTCCTCTCATCGATTTTCACCTCTTCACCCGCGTTCGTCTTCAAGCAATACGACCTGGTTCGTGCGTTCTTTACCCGTTCTGCAAAGATGCGTGATTTCTGCAGTTTCTCTCCACTAGCCGCTGATTACTCGTGCACTGTCGGCAGAGCTCCGCGAGTGGTACGACGCGGAGAAGATAAAGTCGTTCGCGAGTGATGTCGTTGGATTGAGTTACTGGATTGGATCGATCTTGCCCATTGATGATGATGCGAAGTTGCAGTTACTTGGTATTAATTCACCGCTGCAGCGTCTACGCTGTGAACTGTCGATCGTTAAACGAGTGAGGAAGTGCATGGAATTTGGCGATTAAAATTTTTTAATTTATATCTTTTTTTGGAAGTTGTAAAGTCTTGGGCTCACGAAATTTTTCAAATGGATTGTGCTTTTAATGTTTACAATAGTTTATACTTTATTAAAAAGTAAATTTAATATACATTAATAAAAATCTTAATTTTTATCTATTTTTGGAAATGTGAGTTTATAATTTTTTCTAAAATTTAATTTATATAAAATCATAATTTTCAAATTGTATTTTGTGTTTATAAATGTAATGAAATAAATAGTACTAGAAATTAATTATATTTTTGTGTTTTTAGTGGGTTAAATGGAATAAAAATAACATATATTATATAAAGTTTTTATTTATATATTTTTATTATATTTCATTTTATTTATTTTTTACTTTTTGTTTTATAAATAAACTTTTGTGTTTATTAGAAAATAAACGCATCTCATTCTTTCAGTTTTCTGACATCGAAAAATAATCGATGGGAGCCAAATATTTTTTAAATAATTAAAATTAAATTTTTAAATTAGCAGTGAGCTAACAGCTTAAATGTGTCTATCGTGTGCTGCTTAGTGCACGGCGTTGTGCTGCCGCCATTGTGGCTCGAAGATCGGCTCCAAGGCTGACGTCTTCAGCATGTCCGTCGAGGGTCCGATGAGCGCGTACGTGAATCCGCAGGGCTACGTCCACGAGACGCTAACGCTCGCCGCAGTGACCGGCGTTAAGCACCGGGGTCGGTCGTCGACCGAGAGCAGCTGGTTCCCGGGGTAGGATCCACACGTGCCGCCGCTGTAATTTTTTTTGATTATCGATTTTTCAGCTATGCATGGACGATCATTGAGTGCGCCAACTGCAACTCGCATTTGGGCTGGAAATTCGGCGCCGAGCGCCGTGGGGTGACGCCGGCGAAATTCTGGGGTATCACGCGGGCGTCCATCCTGCCGCGAATGGACGCAGCCGCTGACGATGAGGGTGACCCCAGCGACGAACACTCCAAAGACGTTCTTGGCCACATTTGAACGCCAAATGGTTGGGGAACATTTTTTGCTCCGTTTTATTTATAATGCAAAAACGTCGCACAAGTAGAGGAAGGTTTTGACATACCTATTTTTGGTGTTTGCTGTCAATGTGTTTTTGTGCGAACTTCTTTTATCTCTACATTGCTTATGCAACTGGTTACAAAGGCCTGTTGTCGAACACCTCAACCTGTCTGGCGTGACGATGAGCGTTTCTCTACCGTGTGGTGTTTAGACTTCAGTCTTCGTGAACGCTTCATGACTGTCCACTTTTTGTGCAAGTTAACGGAATCGACCGTAATCCCCAAAAGTGTGTTATAAGAATTCGCCGAATTCAAGCAAGTAAAATGGGCATGCAACATTGGTACGGCCACGTTGTGAAGTCAGTAGAACATGTGCAAAATGTAGGGCGTGGCCATGACAATCCTTATAGCAGAAAAAGGCGCGTAAAGTTAAATTACAGGTGGATTGAGCCGAGGCGTCTCTATCGTAGTAGATACAATCCGTGATACTGGATTCTCAAATCCGCCATGACATCAGTTGCGTGCTATAGAGAGTGATTTATGTATATCGACCGACTGCGAAAAGGTTTGCGCGCGCCGAAATTTTTGCGAGTAAACCTCCAGCTAAGCCCTGTCGTTGCTATAGATAGCGCCCATACTTGTACTGCATGTCTGACGCTGCAGGGTCAATACGTTTGCACATCTGGCATTTCGATAGTAGTGAACCTAAAAGGAAGTTGCCGGTACGGAGGATGCAAAGCGAAAAGGGCAGACTATGACATTCTTGACACTGTTCACACGCTTGCTTACAGATTGCGGCGTTAAGTTTGAAGTTAAGTTGGAAGCCAAAGAGCTTTTGGAAATTTAAAAGTCAAACTTTTGAGAAAATTTACCAAAGATTATTCAAAATGTATATTTTCAGGAGTGGTGTCCGGCGGCCAGAGTCGAGCGGTTTCCCCTTGCTCTCATACCTACTCGCTCGTGTCGTTGTTTTATGAATTTTGTGACAGTTTTTCAAATTCTGCCAATGTCGGTGGGCCTAAAAATCGCGTTTATGCCAAACTTCTTTCTTCTTTCCCGCTGTCCTGCGTGCAAAATTGTTGCTCGAGGTTGATGAATCCACCTCGTCTCGTGACCGAGAGAGACTTCGTTCTCTCATTTCTACTCCCCACCAGCGGGCATCCTTTTGTTTGACAGAAGCGGCTAATTGAAAACAGCCTACAGAGTTTCCCTCGTCGGTTCATCGACGCGCAAGAGTGCAATGCTTCTAATATTGTATGTGTATCTCCTTTCGAAGTACCTTTTTGCTATCGTCCATTTCATGTGTGCTTGAAAGCGAAATCCGCTGTACGTATTAGTCGATCACACGCGCTAATTAGCTCCTTGTTTTCATCAAGGTAGGCTCCATCGGATAATAGCTGATGCTCGACAAATGCGCGGCACTGTCTCGGGCCTGACAGCACTGATTATCTAGCAATTCGTCTCGGCTAATGTCTAATGCGCACGCTGCTTTTAAAGCAGAAGAGTCCTGGCGAAAACAGTCAGTTCCATCTTCCTTTAGCGTTCCCGTTCGTGTGGCAATGACCACAATCAAGCAACTGAAATTCTGAGAAATTACACTCAAAACTCGTGGAGTTTTGACCGTCGCTGTTGTCACTTTTTACATTTTAATTTGAGCGAGCTTGGTACAAAGGTCACTCAAAGTCTGAATCAGCTTGTTCAGTCAAAAAGTTAACATGGAAGTTCTGGGACCTTGAAATTAAATTTAAATTTAAAGTCTATTTCAGGAAATTCTTGTTTCAGTTCCTTATCATAACTATCATATTTTTCACTAAGTTTCCATGATTCTGCCTCGGTGTATTTTGGACGGACGTGGCACGGGAAAAAATTTGGAAATTTTTTGTGTGGGTTCGACTTTTTTCGTCACCGAAATAGCAGTCACTGCCGAGGCAGCAGATGTGATAGGTGTCTCCACTTCTCGCTGCCGCACCATCCACTAATGGTGCCATTTTCTGCCTTCGGGGCTATAAATGGCACGGGGGACAATTTGAAAAAATACTTTTTGCCAAAAATGGCTGAAATCAAGTTAGGCTATAAGTGAAAAAATACGGTTTAAGAGACCTGTGACCTAAGGTCACGGGCGCTGGTCCGTTATCTGACTGTCCCTTGTCACGTTTTCAGTTTTCCTGTTCTGGTGTCTCAATCCTTGCGTACCATACTCTCTCTCTCTCTCTCTCTCTCTCTCTCTCTCTCTCTCTCTCTCTCTCTCTCCGCTTCAATGGATAAACCAGGGTCTTCTTACAGAGTCATATCGAACTTTGAAAATCACTAGGTATGATTTGAGTGTATTTGATTGCGTGATGCTGCTGATCGCAGGTGCTGCTCATTGTGTCACACTTGCCTACTTGCTCGATAAGCAGAAATGAATGCAAAACAGTTTACCACCGCAAGGTTGAAAAATCACAAGGTATCTTTAATATAAAAATTTTGCGATTATCATAACGTTACTTCTCGCTCACTCCTACTATTTACTGACCACCAAAACCAAATGAGGTTTCAGAGCTATTGTGTGAGCATTGTGATAGTTGTCGATAGTTGCATCACTGCATGATTGACACTGGTATTTTTCATGGCCGATGTTGACTTTCCCATGTCGAACCACCCAGAAAAATTTTATTTTCTCTTTTCTGTTTTCTTTCTGGCCCGTTGGAAACGGAACATTCTGAACTTTTTTAGTTTCCGCTGAAAATGCTATTTCGCTTAGAAGTCGAAAATTATAGGAAATTGTGTGGGAAGGGAAATAAAAAAATGCAAAAGTTGAAATATTGAGTACCTTAGCAACTTCATTGCTTGTTTTCTGCGCTTTATTGACGACACGTCAATGCTTATAACACGGCTTTCATTGTCGCTTCGCAAAAGCGTTGGAAACATCGCCTCGAAGAAGACTCAGCAACAAAGAGTTGTGGGTAGCAGGTGGGGATACGAACACTTCTACCGCAACTAGTTAAGCTGGGCAGCTGAATGTGTTTTACCTTAAAGGCGCGCCATTAAAACAAAAAAGCCTAAGGTCTTATTGCCTAAAGCCTTTAGGCCTAATGCATTTTACACTAAACGATAGAAGGCGCACCGAAAAGTGGACTATTTTGGCGTACTTTGCTGCATGATTTTTTATTTTTGTCGGCTTTTCGGCCAGTCGTCGGCGTTGTCATTAGGATTCTAGAGACGCGCAACACATAATGCTGATCTTCTATAGAAGCTTCCACTGATCTCCAAGCTATGTTGTAGCTTAGTTGAAGCGATGATAGACACACTTTACTATCGTGGAAGCTCAAAAAGCGATTTTGGTACTTTGTCATTTCTCTCAGTGTTCACGTGTGCAAGAGATATACTGTAGAATGCAAATGCAGTGCTTCAATAATCGCGTGATGGAACCAACAAGAATCTATTATGCAGGAATGCTTCGAAAACTGCGTAACATCGTGCCTCTGTCTGCATGTTGTTGAAACCAGTTGTACCACACGCCGCGAATCATGACTTACTTTGTTACGGGGCCAAGCGTGAACCGACTGTTTCACATACCAGATATTCAAAACTTCCTCGAAGCAACAGCCTACTTCCTGCTCGAATTGAGCAAGGTGATTGGCTGCACGCGATTGCCAGTGCCAGTGGCGACACCACCAGATAGGCACGCGAGCTTGCCGCAGAAGAGTCGGCTGAGACCCGCCCGCATCGGCTCGCGCAGCTCTTCGAGCTTGAACGGAAAGATGAACACGTTCAGCAAGCAGTTGACGCAGCTGAGCAGCACGCTGACGTTGCTGATCACCCACGTTGTGGTCGCGTCGAGGCTCGCGAGTCGATTCGTTGTCGTGAGCGCAAGCGCAGTACCCGTCGTGAGAACGTAGACGGCGACGAGGATGGCGACGGTCTTCGTGATCCGCGACTGCTTGTTCCGCTGGCCAGCCGCTGCCGACGTGTCAACCGCACTCGCACGCGCCTTTAAAGAACACATGTTTTCGAACAGAAATTTATTTTTTCGATCACAAATTTTATCTATTTTTCTATAAAAATGAAACATTCAACAATTCGATAAATAATATGTACTAAAAAATTAAAATTGTAAGAAAAACAAATAAATTGCTGATCGAAAAAGAGCCAGAGGCGCCCCCAAGTGGGCTTTTGCGGCCCGAGGCCCCCTAACGGTCCCGACTCGCGTGTAATTTTTGCAAAGGGATGCCTTTCGGCCATTTTAGGGGGTTGACCTCCCCTCCCCCAAGAAAAATCTTGTGGGCGCCCCTGAGAGGGATTTCCACGTCCACGCACCTTGAGACGATAGGCGAAGAGAAGGACGGCGTAGAGCGCGACGGCGAGCAAGACGAGAAAGAGACGCATCATCGGAACGTAGAGCGCGTAGCCGGTCGTCAACACGTTCTGCGTTAAGCAGCTCGGCATCGGCCCGTAGGGGACCATGAAGGCGAAGCCGACAAAGCCCGAAAGCAGCGCAAAGGCGACGGCGAGCGCGCCCATCACGTACGTCGCACTATCGCCGCGCTTATCGTAGGCGAACGGAAAGAGGACGCCGAAAAGGCGCTCGACGGCGATGAGCGCTGTGATGGTCTCCTGAATGCAAGGGTTGCAGAGGGTTGTTCTGGTCCTCAAACTTTGTTGCAAAAACCAAAATTCGCAAAACTCGTTTTGGGCTATTACATCGACATTACGAATTGCAAACTGAATTTTGCGCGTTTTCTGCCCAAGCATTGAATTTCAAAAACTAGCGCCACTTCGGGACCATTTGCAGCTTGGTGGAAGACAGGCTGGGTTGAACCACATCATCGATTTTTCCGAAACTTCTCCCATAATCTTAACTGCGTATCCGCTGCCGGATTGTTGTGTTTTCTTGGCAGATTTAAAATTTTACGTTTCCTTTCCGTTTTCGACCCCCACGGAAAAATTAAAGATTTTGCCCCCGTTTGCCGGGGGCCGAAAAAATAATTTTCCTTTTCGTTTTCTTTCCGGAAGGCCGGAAAATACACTTTTTCTTTCGGAAATCTATTGGTCTAGGAAAGGGATCATGCAAAAATCACGTGTTCCTAAAAATGATATTTTTGGACCCCCACCCTCCCCTCGTGTTCTTTTTTACGTGTAAAAGATAGGCTATGTTTAACACATAACGTGTTCTATTGGGTCACCCCCACCGTCCCCGAACACGTGATTTTTGCATGATCCCAAAGGTCAACGCTACATCTTCACCTGCAAGAGCGTTCCAATGACCATCCAGACAAGCGTCGCGTAGCAGTCGACCGTGCTGTAGTTCGCGCTACCACTCGGTGGACCAAAGTAGAGAGCGTAGATGAGCATAGTAAACATCGTATACGTAAGACCGACGAGACCGTCGGCGATCGCCAGGAGAAGGATAAAGATTAGGAATGTATTTTCGCGCCAGAGGCGACCCCGAAGAACGATCGTGCAGACCCACGCATTGAGGAACACCGCCAAAAGGGCAATCACACCGTAGACGGTCGTCACCGAAACGGTGGCGAGAGCAGACGCCATTTGCTTGCGCTCTGCAATTCAGTGGGGGTGTTGCGCGTCTCAACGAGGCTATTTTAGCTAAAAGAATGCGTGAGGGAAACGTGATTGTATGTAATGGAAAAAGGGCGAAAGATTTTCACCTGCTTGGCGCTTCTGTTTTCCGTCGAGTTCTTTTATAAGCGGCGATTGTTCTTTTGTGGAATGTCAGGCGTTCGAGAACGATTGCTTATTTTGCTTTTAGGTTTCGAGCTAATGCTAGAAACACTGCGTCGGGTGTCTCAAACTACCGTATTCTGTCACGACGTGACATGGTATTTTCACGATTCACCAGAACACATGATATATGATATGAAATTGTTCACCCTGACCACATTGCATCATCGTGTCTAGCAGTAGCAAGCCTAATGTCCGTCGGGTGGGTGTTTAGTGATTTCGTGAATTGCTTAGCAACCGTCTTTTGTTTCCTTATCTCCACGCGAAGTGCTTGCAAACGTTCTATATTGTTGTGTAGCCCTTCTGCAAACATTGAAGCTGATGACTGTGCGGCAAGCGGCGTTGTTTTCACAAAACTAATTATCGTTGCCTTTCAGAAGAATCCATGTGACAATAAAATCTTTCGTTAGTTTACTTCCTGCTCGAATACTACGACGTTGACCTTAGGTAACGCCCCACACTTAGCCAGCAGTCGAGGAACAACACAATGATAGTGGTTATTCGTTCTGTAGTATGTATGAAGCTGGTATAACGTTCAAGCTCGGTGTAAGCCAGAAGGGACCACACCTAGCGAATCGGCTATACGCGGAAAAGCAACTCAAATTCATGGGACGCCTTTTGCAGATTCTCCGCAGGCTATTAATTTTTAACATATGCGATGGTCTTGTGCCCCTCCTGTCGACGAGCGAAAAGAGGTAGGGTTGGCAAATCCCCGGGGATTTTTCCGCCGTCCCCAATCCCCAGGGGATCCCCCAAAAACCCCCCGCCTATCTCGCACGTGTAAATTTTTAAAAATTGAAAAATTTTTTTTAATTGTAGAAAATGCAATTTTTTAGTCTTAAAAATTTTTTCGTTGGCAAATCCCCGAGGATTTTTTCCAATCCCCCCATCCCCGGGGATGCCAACCCTAGAAGAGGCCGTCCACCTTCTGGTCGAGCAGCGATGCTGGAGCACGCACGTCAACGAGCAGATTGTACCAAAGACTAGAATCGAGGAGGCTCTGATTCGAGCCGAAGATGCATTCGCCCTCTGCATTCGCGAACTTGTGTGGAAACTTCTCGCTGTTCCAGTTGAAGCAGACGACGTCCGGCACTTGCGTCATTGTTAGGCCCAACCACGAGACGTGCGCTTGATTGCACACGTCGGGATAGCTGTAGACGCCGACGCCCGCGAGTGCGAGGAATGCCAAACCTCCCTGTCGAACGTAGGAGATTTGCTTGCACAAGAATCTAGCAACGTGGTCGACCATTTCCGCGAGTGAGTAGTTGTGTTCGTTGAAGAACGCACTCACCAGTCGAATCGCCCGCCTCGTCGTGCTTGAGACCGGCTTCACCATGTCCCTATCCAAATAGGGTCCTCCAAGATCGTATTCGAGAGGTAGACGAATTTGGTCTTCAAGAGAAGGTCCCACGAAGCGTTCGATGGATCGAGCCCCGACAGGTCGTATTTGGTACCATAAGCACTCCGCATCTCAGCAGATAGGCTCGCGAGCGACTGCTTCAAAAACCCCTCGTCCCTGGTAGCGTTCTCAATGCTATCGGCGAGCGCGGAACGAGATAGCTGAAGGCAAACGCCCATACCGCCGCTTATGTTGAGCAGTTCGTTCGATACCATTTTCGCCGATATCACCGTCGCTTGCGATCTGTACGTGCGGACGAGATCTGCGGTATCTCGCACCGAAAAGCAGAGACACATCACGAGCACGAACGCCCACCCAATGAACGCCGGGTTTACGGCTGCTACCTTCTCGTCCGCTCTTGCCGATGAAGCTGAAACCGTGCATCGGCGACGCCTGGCAGAAACGCTGCCACATGGTCGAAAAGACGGTTTTTCGTTCCTGCTGTTGCTTGTTGTTTGGAATGTCCAAAATAAAATTGCACAAGCTTGGAAGCGCCTTCGCCAGAAGGTTGCCTAGCTGCACATCACTAGGGTAGTAGGAAGCAAACGGCGGAGAACTATCAAAACAAGTTGAGAAATAGGCTTAATATTTTGCGAAGCTTTGTGTTTTCTTCCAGGGAGGACAAAGACCTTACTTCAGCATTTTAATGCCCTGCATCAGCCAAACTCAATTCTTGTAAAAACACAAATACAGTAGCGAAATTTGTTAACAATAACAAACAAAGTGCCTTGCTATTTGGTTTATTAACAAACGTTAAGCCACACCGAAAGAAGAAAGTGGAGGCCTTATACCTCACGCATATAGGATGCGTCAGTGCTGTATCAATGTTTTTGCGTCAGGAAACTTTCGTCAAGAACACCCGAGTTATGTCAGAAAC
>JAQGBB010000198.1:0-23444 GCA_034691745.1 Prismatolaimus dolichurus
TGCTCGCTGCGACGCGCAATCAGAGCACGTTTACGTAGAAGCCCTCAATCCAGCCAACCAATCACAACCATAACGCACGCTCCTATCTTTTACACATGCCTGTTGCCAGCAGGTGCGTCGTTCGTTCTCGCATAGATGTAGTAATAATAATATATTTCTTGAGCAGCGTTAAGAACTGCCTCGAACGCGTAAACAGTTGGGAGGTCTCCAATGTCCAAATTATGATTGCGCACATCAACCGCTATCGGCATTCGGCGACTCGACGCTATCGCGGCTGTGGTTCTGCTATCGCTCGAATCAGTGCGTCTTTCGTTGTTGGAAAACCAGACATCTATAAAATCTGGTGTGATCTGAAGACCATCCAGTTTCTCGAAGACAGCTCTCACTTCGGGGCCGGATAGCTGCGGAGAAAGTAGCAAATTTACTTTCCCGAACGTTGGTTTCTTCACTTGCTCTCCATCTTCGACGTGCTCACCGGAGAAACATTGCGTTACTCGCGTTCGATTCGAGATGTACAACCAAGCTTCGATCGAGTGAACGTCGATTCTGCTGAGAAACTTTGCAAAGCCGTCTGCAGTGCCGTGAAAGTTAAAACAGTAGATTTTATTGAGAGTCGTTTTTTCTGTTTTTATTATCGATTCGATAGTCGAAGCAAACTCGCAGACGTACAGATCGCATTCGTCCGAGTCGTCATCGTTGATTGATATACGCGAAGAATTCGAGTAGCCAAAGACGAAGGTGCTCATTGAGTCAGCAATCTTTCGAAGCTACCAAAGGCTAACGCCCAGTGGATAGAAACAGTCGACTACATCGCAAATCCGCTCAGTGGACAAATCTTTGAAAAGACACTCAAAATCATGAGAGTTTTCTGTCGCCCATTTTCTCATGGCTTTTTTCCCGTCTTATTTGCCTCGCGGAAAAGATCCTTTAAAAACGTGAAAATAAGTTTAGCTAAACTTCTATCGTATTTTTTAGCGATCTTTCGAAGCGTGCGAAGAATTCGCTCGCCGACAAGCTGAAAAAACGTGTTTCCTCTCGTCGCATCCGTCGCCCACGCGTCGCCCATAGCAAAGAGAAGAATCTGTCGGTGCTTGTCCAGCTCAAGCTTGTGTACGCCGACAAGCATGGTCAGCAGGTGTTCGCAGTCGAGTTCCTTAATTAAGAAAATACAAAAGTTTCAAGTAGGGTTGGCAAACCCCTGGGATTTTTTTGCCGTTCCCCAATCCCCAGGATTCTCGAAAATTCCTTGCTTATTTCGCACGTGTAAATTTGACGAAAACTGTAAATTAAAAATGTTTTTGTATTTTAATAACTGAGGCAGTAATATTTTGCTCAAGATAAATGGCAACGATAGCAAAGTCTCTTACTGTTAACTTATATTTTGCATTTTGACACTGCTTTTTACCAGAATTAGGTAAAAAAATGCAATTTTTTGTTGTAAAAAATTTTCGTTGTTGGCAAATTTTTAGAAAATTAAACCGTTCCCCAGAAATTAAAAAAAAATTTTCCGAGGATGCCAACCCTATTTTGAATAATTGATTGTGCCACTTTTGCATGAAGAACGTTTTGTCAACCAGTGCTTACACCACAAAACAAGAAATATAGGCTTGAAAATGCAGGTCGGAATGCACTTGGACTTGCTTTCAAATCCGGAACAAAAGTACCAAGACTTTCTCGCCTTGTCGTACCTTGTCTAAATAGTTAGCAATATGAGTGGCGGTTAAGAATTCAAGAAAGGTTCTGTGGGGAAAGCTGAGCTTTAGATCACGCGACGAAGACGCAACGCTGCTAAAGTCGCCGTAGAAAGGCGCGTCGGCGACAAGGTAACCTAAGTCTTTCGCATCGTCGGTGACCTGTCGTCCACAGAAGTCCACCACGTCAGTCTGGGAGAACACTAAGTGTGTGACTGCATCATCCTCATTTTCCTCGTCTTCATCATTCTCATCATCCTCGTTCTCATTATCTTCATCATCTTTCTTCATCGGTTGTTTACGTTTGTTGTCGTCGCTCCCAGCCCCAGTTTGGACAAAACTAGTGTGAAAAGCAAAATGTGCTAGTTGCTGACCAAACTCACTCATGAAATAAGCCAGCGCACACGACGGTTTTAAAATTCCGTCTTTGTGTTTTTCGTTTCATCGTTCTGAAAGCCACTCGACGATGGCGAAGTAAGTGTCGGTTTGTGAACTGGGAGCCGCAGTGCCATTCGTTCTTTCATTTTTGACCTGAACGCCAAACCAACGCAGCAGAGAAGATGGAGAAGAAGCGGCGATTCGAGAATAAACCCGTTCTCTCGTGCTTGAGTAAAATCGACCAATTTCGAAATGACTGATGATGGTTAGCCTACGCAGTGTTTCTCAATCAGTTCGCGTGCTTGCTTATTGTCAAGTTGGCATATTTGAAAACGTAGTTCCGACTGGCGTGTCATTGGCAGACCGTAGGGTCGACTTGTCACAATGAGCGGAAAATCAGGCAAAATGGGAAGCGTTTTCGAAACGATGCTTTGCAGTTCCGTACAGGTGCCACCGATCTCGTCGAATCCGTCGAGAACAACGAGCACCTTTGAGGGATTATTGCAAATCCAACGCTTGACAGCTTCAAATGATTCGGTTCGAATGTTTGTCAAAAGCTTCGAGTTTAGGAGAAAATCGAAAATCTTTTCCATTTCTCCTTTCAGATTTCTGAGCGGATGTGCAAAAAGAAGCGAAATTTGTTTGAGCGCGTCGTTTCCCGTTTCTCCCTTTTGCACTTTGCCCAGTCATAAACGAGCTTATGCACGAACGTCGTTTTTCCTTGTCCGGGTTGGCCGAGAATGATAAGCGGTGCCAGTGTGATCGTTTTTCCGTTTTCTCTTAAAATTATAATAAAACAAATTTTAGTTATAGTTCTTCACTTTTTTGTAGTATACCCGTATAAGTAAGATAAAAGTTGAGCATATCCGTGCACTCGTCGCTGCGCGTCTCGTTGCCTAATCAATGGTCTTGCCTCGAGATTCAGTCTTTCGTTGAAACGTTCTTGTTCCTTGATCAATGGCCTTGCCTCGAGATTCTGTCGTTCGTCGAAACGTTCTTGTTGCAGCATTTCGAGTGTTACGTATGTTAAATTGCTGAACTTTTCGTGTGTAAATGCTTGGAAAACTTTCTCAGACGCAAGTGCGTTTCTGGTGTACTCTTCAGCAAGTTGACGCCTCAGTCGATCTACGCAGTCGACAGGTTCTTCGATTTCAGCTTCTCGCTGGCTCGACGCACTGGAAGGCAGCATCGACGAGCTGCTGCCAAGCTGCAAACTTGGACAAGTACTTTATGCCGAAAAGATAATGCAAAGCACAGCACACAAAAAAGCAATATGCTCGGAAACATGCTATGTATAGTTAGGCAGGCTACCTTTTCATATTTTTTCGAAGTTTGCTCGCCAAGAATGTTTGACGACAGTTGTTCAGGGCGTCGAGCAAATGATTCCAGCCACCGTCTGTTATTTCAAGCAGCTCAATGAGAGCTGTGCTGCGCGATGCCTCATTGTGGTTTGCGTGTTCGATCCGCTCAATGTTGCCTTTTTCCAAAACAGTCTTCTGCCGAAGTCTTCTTTTAACTTGCTCATAGTTCATGTTTTGTGCCAGATCTTCAAGACACGCTTCAATAGATTTGCGCTGAGCGTCATCCATTGACGTGGAGTTCGCGTTTGCGTGACTGACCTGCAAAAAAATTATGCTACATATTCTCAGCGTGGCTTGACGAAATCGACACTTTTTGCTGAACGGTTTGTTGTTGCCACTTTGTTGCTTGCACTGTTATCTATCTGGCTCAAATTTTGTTTGCACGAAAGATGTGCACGTTGTTATGTGCTATAGTACTGGCTTGTCGTATAGCGACTGTAATTTAGAACCCTGCGCAATTTAAGTTTCCGCACTGCTGGCCTATTTAGTTTGGGGGTAATGCACATTGACGTCGTGCTATGGAAGCATTTGACCAAAAGTAACGTCACGCTTGCTTCTGTTGTATGAAAAGTGACTTGGCAAAGAAGAACAACGGTCAAAAGTTTACGTGACATCATATCCGTGCTATTAACGCATTGCAAAATTGAAATCACATCGAAACGTGATGGCTTTTATCGTGAGGCTCACCCAAATAGTGCAGGCTAATGAGGATTGCCCGCACATTTTTACAATAGGAAATCGAAAACTCCAGAGTCTGCGCTGCGGAGAGGGAGGGTTTCAGACATTCACCACTCTGAATACGCATGAACGTCCTGCCGAAAAATTTCGGTTCAGTTCGGTTTTGGAAAAAAAGCAGAGTTGGGTTTTTTCGGTTTTTTGGTTGTTTTTTTTTTCCTGCAGTTTTTCCCTCAAGAGGTGGCACGCTAAAAAGCAGAGAATCGTCGTCTTGTTGCCTTTTAGACATCTCGTAGTAAGGTGGCAAAGAAATGTTGTGTTTTAAAATGTCTTTCCAAGCAAAGAAAAAACCGAAAAAAGTGAAAAAACCGTTTTCGGTTCGGTTCCTCTAAAAAACCTAAAATTTTCGGTTCGGTTTAGTTTTTCAGAAAAACCGAAATTTCTTTTTTTGGCCAACCGAAAACCGGTCGTTCCCTGATGCGCATTTGTGCGTTTTTTGGCTACACCCTGCGCACGTGCTTTTTTCGGCCCACCACAAAATTTGCAAACAGACGAAATACATTGCTCGAGTAGAAAGCATACATAAAACGTGCAGAAAGTTCATCGGCTGAAAATGTTAATATTTGAAGTTTCTGGGCTAAATTTGAGCAAAAAATTGCAAAATTTGTGTAAATGCTCTGCAAATTTCCCACAAACAGTGAAAACGTGCGGGACCGGCATCTTTCAACCTTCATGTTGTGCTCTTTCGTGCGCTTTTTGGGGACCCTCCACCGCCGGTCGGTGAGCATGTAATTTTGGATGACTCCTGCGGTAGTAGATATAACACGCCAATCATTTGTTGCGTAATGTTTATTAGTAAGTGGTGCCGCAGATCTACAAAATGATTTATCGGCCATGCCGTCAGACTAGTAAAGCCATTTATAATTTCATATGTAGTGGACGTGTGAGATAAAGCGTGCAGCTTCTCAGCAGTAGCACGTCTTGTAGCAGTTCGCGGCCGAGAAGAACGACCAGCTGGGACTTGTGCAGAAGCCCTCGGTGTTTGACTTGTAGGTCGCACAGTCGGCGATCTTGTCGTAGCACATCGGCGGCATGATGCCTGCAGGAAACAGTCCTTGTAATTATCTATTCTTGGGTGTTGTTTATTGTGGAAATACCGTTAGCAGACGCTTTGCAACTCTGACAACACGAGACCCAGTTGATATCACCGGGTCCACCGCACTTTCCGTCGGTGACGACCTGAAGACAAGTGTCGAGCCAGTCAAGGCAAACTGGTTGTGCCAGACCTGGAAGCAATGATCGGACCAATCGCTCACGTGACTAGCAGAAAATTTCGATTGAGAAAAATTTCAAGGCTTTTACCAAAATCAGCGTGTTGAGCCGCAAAAGCTTTCGGCTGTTCCCTTGGCTCGAACTTCGAGTCGATAACCCCGCCGGCAACTTCTGTAAAAAATTCGAAAAGGCTAATTTTGAAGCTGTTTTTGTTTTTTTTTTTAAACAGCCGAACCGGCAAGCTTATTCGATGGTGTTTTGCAGCAAATGTTCTGTTGCATCTTTTCCGAGTAGAGGCACTTGTTGCCGTCGGAGCACTCAAATCGACGTCGTGAGCAGGTCTTCGTCCGGCCGGTCGTTGGGTCGATCTCGGCAGCTCCATCGAAGGGACAACCTTAAAAAATCGATTTTATTGATTATATTTTCTGAAAGGGAAAATCATTGTTTTCTTGCCTGATTCAATGCGACAACACTGGAAGCGGGTGTTCTGCTCACTATACTGACAGTAGAACGTCTCCGGACACGAGGTTTGGTTTAAAATCGAGCAAGGTTGTGGTTCACTCGCGTTGGCGGCGACGTAGGCTACTTGTCCTGGCGGACAACCTGTAAGAACAATTTGACATAAAACGGCTAGAACAACTTTTTTTGACAAATCGCAACTTCTTTTCTTCAACCTTAGGACGTTTGCCTAAGTCGAGGTAAAATCCCGAAAAATTCTTTGATTCAAAGTTTCAAGCCTAAATTTTGTTAGCATTTGTTGCTGAGACCAGCTGCTTCGACCCCTTCGACATCCAAAATGTTTGTTGACCGAATGTCTTTCGTGGCGGCAACTAGTAGAGCAAATTTTCGTCCATTTTCATAGGGCGGCATTCTCAAATTTTTGTGAAAAGTTTTACACTTGATTCAGGTGGTTTAGTTGCAATTTGACACGTGTCGATATTTTCAAAAGAAAGGCGATTTTAAAATATATCACGTTGACGCAATAAGTCGCCTTTTGACTCGACCTCTGGCATTTTTCGACTCGTGAATGCAGCAGTAGCCGATACTGTCGTTGCCAACTGCGCAAGTGAACGGCGGTGGACAAAGCGTCGTGTTACCAGCTTTGCTGCATTGTAACGGACGTCCTGTTATCGAGTCTCGATAGAGCATCGCTCCATGGGGACAGCTGGGGTGGCGCTCTGGAAAAATGGTGCCACGAGCAGATATAATGACACTAATAAGAGCATTAGCAGCCAGTGTTACGCAAAAACAATAACATTTATGCAAATGCAGGCGCAGAAATTTATTCTCGACTTCGATATTTATGTAAACTTATTTTTGTAAAATTTGCCAATTTTATTAATTCTTAATTAAAAATTCTAATGTTGGTAAAAATGTCGTTTTTGCAAATTGCATGCCAAACATAAAGCATTTTTAGAAACTCTGTCTTCAAATTTATCGAATCTTATTTTTGGAGGTTTTGTTAGAAACTCGCTTTTTCTGATTCAAAGATTGAAGATCTACCGGCAATTTATAACCCCTGCTCACCGGTGGGACGTGGTGACGTAGCATGCGGTTGTTCCCCATTCGTCCGGCGCTGGATGCCAAAAGCATATTGTCCGTAGCCTTCCTCAGCACCGCTGTTGTCAGTTAATACTTTATTTGACGCTTGCTTTGGCTGATTTTGGCACGACGCTGAAAACCCATCACATGACCATCATTCATATCACGTGACTGGCGGGCAGTCACGCACAACCTACCGTTATGGAATGCGAGAACGATCACGACGAGGGCTTGCGTCAAACGCATCTTCGGACACGCTACGAATGTTGAATAAAATTAGCTATGTAACTAAGTTTCTAAAGAGCAAAGGCGTGGCTCGACCTCTCGAAACAGCTGGACGTCAAGGCTAGCCCAGACGAAGGATTTCTCGAGATCGGTTAATGAGTGAAGGAACACACTCTCGAAAGGACGCCCTCTTGAAGGGCCTTTCTATTGACAGTGTCAACACTCGCCGATCAATCTGAAGAACTTCTCTCGCTTTAGCCGCGTTGCGGTCAAGTGAATGCGGTTGTGGTGGACATTACGTAACCTACGTATACGACGTCATTGGCGCGTACAAAGCCTCCGTCTGCTTCCTAGCCTCGACTCGCGAGACAAGTTTTTTTCGCGCTCTCCATTATTGTAACACGTTGCGGACTAAGCGGAAACTTTTGAGGACAATATAGACTCGCGAAGGAACATTTGCCAAATAGGACAACACGAGGTGGTACATATGCACGGTGGCAGCGTTATATGCAGACAGAGAAAATATGCACAGTTCCTGAGCTTTATAAAACTCGACACCAAATACGAGATAAATCGATGGGGGCTCACGATGGGAAAATCACAAAATTAAAGCCGTCCGACGGCTCACGGCATTCAGGGTAGAATCCAAGTAATCCAACCCACCTCTAAGGGTATGAGTAAAATTAAATCCGGCCAACAAAGCGCCAATGGAAAATAACACAAAAAATATTATGCAGTAGAAAATGCATGATTAAAATTTATAAAATGTTAAAAAGTTTGAATTAAAAAATTCGAAATTTTTAAAACTACAAAATTTTGTAATTTAATTTAATTTTTAAAAATTCATCTCGTTTTTATCGAGCACGAGCTTGCAAGAATTCTACTCTTGATTTTCTTCTTGGGTTCGGGTTTATTCATTGTCACCCCAAAATTTTTGCTAATATAAAGCAAAATTCACTACAATATACACTTGCAATTACGCAATAAAATCATCACTCGAAATCGACACCGCAGAACCGTTTAGAACGGCCCGATGCCTCGACGTCGAGCACTGAACGACCTCAACATCATCGCTCGATCCACCTGGTGTGATCGACGACGACGTCGCCAGCGATGACCGTGCCGACGATCCTCGCGGGTCTCTAACACCATTCGAGGTCATTTCCTTCATTGGCGTCGCATACTTGGGAAGCATCTCATTTCGAAGTGACTCCGTCAGCATTTGATCGTCCTCACCAACATCGCTCGTCGCATCATCGATCGTATTCGCAGCCACATTCTCGTAGGTGATAGCGGTGACTCCAACGCGATGACCATTAGTCTCACAGCCAGTGACCGTCCCACAAGTGGCCGAATCACTTCCGGCGACACTTCGAAGTGAGTCGAAGCTCTGGAAGAAACCCTGCGCGCTGAGGCTGCCCTGCATGCGTGAGGCGTACTTTTCGCGTTGCCACACGTAGAAGCGATGGTAGACGCAGCGGACGATGACGATTGCGACGACGAAGCTGAGGAAGCCGGCGAGCACGGCGATCAGTGAGTAGTTGAGGCTCACACCGAGGTTGAGAAAAGACGCATCCTTCGTGACGGCCGTTGTGCAGTTCCGGTAGAGCGTCACGTTGAAGCGGTGGTAGAGGAGACAGAAGGTGTAGTTTGTCTCCGGTTGCAGCTTCGAGACTGAGTAGCTTCGCCAGATGTGGCTTAGGTAGTTTACCTAAGATTTTAAAAGCCTAAGATTTTAGGCGTTCAAAAAAAGTTTTTAATTCTGCAACTCTACTTGGGTCCCTGATTTTTCCACTATTTTTCCACGCTTTTTCGATTATTTTTTCACTATTCTTCCACGCTTTTTCCATTATTTTTTCACTATTCTTCCACGATTTTTTCAGTTTTTTCAACTATTTTTCAAACTAAATTAGAAATTTCGAATTTAAGTCACTCTTATCATTTTCTCATATTTTCGATGTTGTTCAAAAACTTTTCTACCTGGTAGAAATTATCGTCGGCGCCCGTCGTTATCGCCGCCGTCTCCCGATAGAGGATCCGATAGAGGTCCATCGTTTGGTCGGAGAACAGTCGCGTATTAGTGTGATTCCATTGTAGCGTGACGTAGTTAGCGCCAACGACAGCCGCCACGATGACATTATCTGGCGTCAGCAATTTGAGGTTGATCTCGCGGGCGATTCTCCCTCGCGGATGGTCCACCACGCACACGTAGCGACCCCGGTTTCGCGGCTCGGTGAAGCGGATGTGTAAGGCATCGGCGGAAAGGTTATACTGCGAAGTGCCGGTCCGGCGCCTTGGTACAGAGTCGGGTGTGAGGAACGTTCCGTCCGGAAGTGACCAGCGGACGCGAACACTCTCACCGAATGAAGCCGACACTGCACAGTAGAGGGTGGCGGCATCGCCAATGGGCACTTCTAGGGTCTCATTGTACTGGGGATAGATGCGAGGAGAGCAGGAAAGCGAAGCGACCTTGAGGGAACGAAGAGGAAGTGCCCAGATGCTTTCGGCGATCCGTGAGCCTTGTGGATAGCACTCGATGTTCATGGGTTGAACTCGAGAACGCAATTCGCTCTCGCTGAGCCCGCTTGCGAGGAGCTCCTTGCGGATGCAATCGCAGTCGAGATGAGTGTCAGAGATGCTGATCTGTGAAAGTAATAAATAAATAATTACATATACATAAATAATAAATACTAATAAATAATAATACCTTTCTCAGCGCCGGCAGTCGAAGCAGTTCCGCTGGAATCGTCGTCAAATTCGATCCATCAAGATATATCTCAGTCAGCGCCGATCCATCACTATCATTTCGACGACCAGCTATCGCTCTAGGCGAAAAGTACACCAATCGCCTATTCTTCGCAAGATAAAGCGTCGTCAATTTCGGCAAATGCTGAAAGGCAAAGCTGAGCACCATCTCGAGCGTCTCCGTCGCGCCAACATGTAGCTCCTCGACACTCAAGTTCATCGCTCCACCCTCCGCGAGTAAATACCGAATCTGATTCCCATCGACATTCAACGTCTTCAAGCGCCTCTGTCTCTGCACCGCCCCGAACGGGATCTCTGTCAGATTGTTCCACGCGAGACTCAAACTATCGATCGACCTCAGCGGTTCGAATGCATCAACGTTGATTAGCTGAATCCCATTCCCACTCAGATCAAGTGTTCGCAACTGTCGTAGATAGTAGAAGTTTCGCCCATGGATTACTGTGAGCTTATTCGCAACAACGCTCAACAACTCCAGCTTCGGCACATATCTGAAGCTCTTCTCCGACAAGAACTGTATCTCATTATGCCCGAGAAAGAGCTGCTTAAGACCCAGCAGCCTGAACGCCTCAGGATTGATCGAGTCGATCGCGTTGTTCTCTACATTCAGTGTCTCGAGTGACGGGAACATGATGAACTCCTCTTTACGGAGGTGCTCGAGCCGATTATGGCGGAGGTCGAGGTACAGGACGTTTGCGAAGCTGAAGCTGTCGTAGGTGACCAGGGAGGTGAGTGCGTTGAAGGACATGTCCAGGTAGGACAGTGCGGGTAGACAACAGAGGTCCATGATCGTTGTTAGCTGGCAGTTGTCGAGTGTGAGCCATTCGGTGTCGTTTGGGAGTGCGCGGACGAGAGCGTCGAGGTGGGCGTCCCCGCTGATCGAGCAGTGGGCGGCTTTGTGCTGCCGACTTTCGTGGTCGTCCTCAAGTTGACAGGCGCATGCTTTTGGGCAGGCGGAGGTCCAGAACGTCGAGTTTGCGAGGTGTGGGAAGAGGAGGAAAAGCAATAAAAGTGACCGTGTTGCCATCTAAAAATATCAGTCAGATTACAACAGCTGTTTGCATTTTTCTTACTTGTAGCATCAGAGGACAAAATAACTTCAGGCCTACTGTAGCGGGGCTGTTTTTCCAAAAAAAACGACAGCGGTGTGAGATGATGCACGAAATTATTTATTGGGACAGAAATGATCGAAATCGAACTCGATTTTTCCGAGTTTATATGTCACAAAATTTACAAATGATAAATAATAAATTGTATTAAATTCATAAATAGTAAATTATAAATTACATTAAATTTACAAATAATAAATAATAAATTACATTAAATTTACAAATAATAAATAATAAATTACATTAAATTTACAAATTATAAATTACAAATTATAAAAACACGTGAAAACTTGTAATTTATATCAATTTTTAATGGTAAAATTCAAAATTTCTTGCGCTATGCATGCAGTTCTGGAAGGTTCCTAACTGAATCTTGGAAGCCAGGTTTTGCATATTTGAAAATTTTCTAAATTAAATCCTGAACCCGGACGGCTGGAAACGTCCTGGAGAGCCGCAGCTGCAAATAGAAATGTTAGAGACCGGCAGTCTCTTTCCGGCCATGTATCGAATCGATGAGCCAGAGAAAAATCGTTCGGGCACGAAAATTAATGTCGTATTGTGTCCGCGCGAGTACATCTCAGGGCGTTCATTAGCGCCGGTCTTGTTCAGACCGCGTGGCGCCGCGTGCTTGCACGCAGCCGGCCCGGAACCACCATTTTAATCAGGCACCCAAGCCGAGGAAACAGGAGAGAGAGAAATTGTAATTCGCGCAGCGCGCAAACACGATCGAAGGAATGTAAAGTCGATCTCGAGATATCCCTCCATTTTTTCCAGCGCGCGACGCCCAAAGAGGGTAGACCACGCCGTTCGGGCCAACACAATCAATTTGAGAAATGCACGCGTACAGGAAATCAATTCGTTTGCATGTTCGACGCGAGGGTTATGTGAAAAAAAATGTGAAGCTAGAAGTAAATTACTTCTATGACGTTTTTCTAGGAAAATATTTTATCGGTCATGTTTATCGCGAGAAAATTCGTCAAAAATCGGGCGGGTCGACGAAAAATCACGATAAGAGAAAGAGTGTCGTCTCTACGTAAACCCGCTAGTGTTGGCAAAATCCGCGTCCGAAATGCGCCAAAGTACGCTAAGCTTCCTCGTTTGTCGCGCTTGTCTGGCGCGACCAAGTGTTCCGTGTGGCTTCGCGTTGCGTGCTTTCCACACAAAAATCAATTCCATACATTTACTCGGCCATTAGCACGGGAAGATTCGACGCCGGCTTTGCTGATTAGCTAAATATCGTTAGCCCCGAAACGAGAAGGAGGAGGATGGCAAAAACAAATTTTCTTGCGAGCGAGACGGCTAACCATAACAATCTTGATGGCCTCCGAAAGTTTTTCTAGAGGGGATGGAAAAAACGAGGAAAACATGTGCGGCGGAGATTTCGAGATTAGCTTCTTGAGGATCGCTTTCTGCGACTTTGTTTTTCCTCGCCACCCCCGACGGAGAAAGCGAACCGGACGAATAGTGAGTGTGCTTGTCAAAGCTAAGCCAAACGTATTGAATTCTTGACAAATTTCTCCTTTCGCGTTGCCACGAACAAATCCGGCCTCGTAAAATTAATCGGCCCGGATGTATCCTTTAGTGCTGGCTTCAAAGTACGCGGTTTGCGTCGAAAAAGTGTAGCGAGAATAATTTATTCCAGATCCCCATGCATGCATTTTTCCGTTTAGTGGAATGCCACTATTGCCGGAATTACTGGAAACCAGACATTTCCAGAAACGCCTGGGGTTCTGGCAGGCATTTCCGGGAAAATGTATTTAAACATGAAATTTGTTTAGCTTTCAATCTATTATCCTTTAGCTGTGAGTACAAGCTTAAGTCTGCTTGATTAACATCCGCTATCAGCTCTATATATTAAGCTAATATCTAAGTATCTAAGTCGGAAGATAATGAAAGAAATAGTAGCTTTGGCCACGTACTTCCGACAATGCCTGCCAGAACTTCAGGCGTTTCTAGAAATGCTTGATTTTCAATAATGCCGGCAACACCACCACGTTTGGGGAAAAATGAGTTCCAGCTTTTGACGGGGTGAAAATTTTTCGTGTCGCACTTGTGCTCACGTTTACACAGACTGTGAGAAGTATTTCAGAAAAACAAATCAGAGTCTTTTGTTCAAACAATGGCTGGAAAAGGAATTGGAAAACGAGGAAAATTGAGGCACGAAAAAACATGCTACATTTATTTGTTAGCACCTTTTTCACAAGGACTACGTCAAACGCTTTTGTCGCACGCACAACGAAAACATCACGCACGCAAGTCTTTGTACGATGGCCGTTTTTCTTAAAATTTCGGAACCGGTTTTCAAGTGACAGGCTGAACATGTAGTGAACTCAAATGTATCGAAATAATGACCGCAATTTGGCCCTCATTTTGACGTATTGGAGCACGCTGTTGCACGTTCAGCCAATCTCGAGAAAACCGGTTTTGGAGTTTTGAAAAAAAAACCGGCCACCGTACAAGAACTTCTGGCGTGCGTGATACTTCACGTCGCTCGCATCTGCTGATCACATTTGCTGAGTTCGTGATAAAAAACCCGCAATAAAACACCCTCATCTGCATCATTCGAGCAGGAGGCAAAGCGGTCGTTTTTAATATGTTGTTAAATTTTATCGATGTCACTTGACGAGCCGTCTGGGAATTTTATCTATCGTACAACAGACGTCGTTTTTGTTCAGGAATTTCGCTATAAAACCACTATTTTTCCTATATTATTTCTTGACCTCGAAAATTTGCATAAATCATGAAAAGCGCGTAAACATAAATCCAAGAATTGTGAACCCTCACAATTCTCCATTTTACAAAACGAAGACAGGAAGAGAAATGTCTTCTCCAGAAAAGTTTGGACCCCCGTGGACTTCTTAGAAAAATATCCAGAGAATGCAACGCTTGCTAGCCGGCGCGGCGATCCATTCTTCTAGCTAGCAAGCTGCAACATCGCCGTAGCTACAAGCCGAGCGTATACGATCATCATTATCGTTGTCTTTCAAGCGTATGCGAGGAAAGAATGAAAATTAGCTCCCTTCAGAGCGGAGAGTGTTAAAGACGTTGTCGCGAGTTTGTCCAGAGACGCCGGCCTGGCACGCTGACAGCGCAATGCAGGCCGTAGGTCTGCGAATTCCGGCGGAAGCCTTCAAAGAGCGCAATACATTGTAGCTGAGGCGTTAATTGCGAGAGCGAAGGACGTCAAACAGCGCTTTTTTTTATGCTTCAATGCTTCGTACCTTCCCCGGGGAGAAGAAGCCATCAGACTTCTTGCGCCTCATTACGAGAGACGAACAAAGAAAATTTTTAGTTTTCTAGAGGAGTTCTCGGCTTTGACGTGATTTCTGTCAACAAAAGGGACATTTTTAGAGGAATTTCTGTCAAATTCTGCTAACATCTTTTTCAGAGCGGACAGCCGGGAGACAGCTGTTAGCTAGAAGCTGGCGGAATTTTATTGTTGAGGCAATTTGTTTTGGTAGTAAACGTTTGCGCAATCCGTCAGGAAGAGAGTTGGATGTTGTTGGCATTTTTCAGGGCACGCTGAAGGCTGCAATCGAAGCTTGCGGGCAGTTCACAGATGTATTTTCATCTGTTTTTGAATTTCTATAGTGAGTACTGGTACCCTGAAATAAATTTTTTTTTAAGAAAATTTAGCGACGATTTAATATGAATACTCTTCCAGAATAATCGAAAATTATAAAATGTCTAAACGACAGGTAAGCTCAACGACGATCTTTTAAGTCGTGCGTAAAGCGGATAAATTTTATATTTCATCAGCGATGAATAAATGTTAATAAGCTCAATAAATTTTGTCGCTCAAACGCGCAATTTTTCAAAGATTCTCAAAAATTTGGCGAAAAATGTAGGCTGCTTACAAAAATTATTTTAAATATTTTATTAGTTTAATTAAATAGAAGAAAAGTGATTAGAAATAAGCAAAATCTAAGCCAACCAACGATGTGCGATGTAGCAGTTAGCTTACAGCGAATTCGTGTCTTGCAGCTAATTTCACGCAGGTCTGCTTGCCTGTTTCCATGTCGCAATAAACCTCCCTTGTTGACCGCATGCACGAGTGGTCTGAAGCCTAATAGTCTCTGTCTAATGGAAGATTTTACTTCCTATTCTACTAATAGTATTTATCGAATCGCATCAACGCACACGTTGTCCATCAACGCAATGACCGCATCGTAAATGAAATTTTCCATCATATTAATGTTCCCGTCAAGACAATTACGTTTCGACTTGACTTCCGATTAGCTATTTCAGTAACTAGCTATGACGGCGTGAGTCAGCAAAATCTCATTGCTGATACGCTAAACGAAAGGGAGAAATACGAAAAGCTGGACAAGCGAAATGAAGAATCTGTCGTATCGAAGCTAGCTACGATAGCTACTCTGTTGGTTACAGTTGACTTCTTTACTATTTGAAGTTGACAAAATAAAGAATAAAACATAAATATAATAAAAATGTAATATGTAATAAAAATAATTTTTCAATAAAAATCAAATAAATTGCAGAAATAAAAGAATTTCTTAAAACAGTGCACCGTCTGACTCCACGTGATTTTAGTGGGCATGCGAGCTAGTTTCTGGAAAAAAAAGAAAAATTATTGAATAAATTGTAGTAATGAATACAAATAAACTTTCGAATACCCTGTCCAAGAAAATTTAAAATAACGTTTTCAATTTAGAAAAAATGATAATAAAGGAAAAAATGCTTGAATATCACAAATTTTTAATTTTTGGCACTCAAAAACACAAATGAGAAACAGTTTTCTGCTAATTTAGTTTAAAAATTTCTTTCGGGTTAATTGATAATTGTCACACTGTCAGCGGTAAATTAAAGTAAAAATTTTTTACGATTTGCTTCAAATTTGTCTATGCGATCCGTAATAATACCCCTTTGTCTAAGACAAAGGGCGCTCAAAAAGTCCAGTCCTGCACCACGAGACTGTTCATCAGTGACTGATAAAACGTTGAGTAAAATCTTCGTAAAAGCGCCAGCCTTGGGTAACCTTTTGTGTTTGCGGGTCAAATTTTGCGGCATTTTTTCACAAACACTGTGCCCAAGGCTTTCGACGTACTGCTGCGCAATTGCGCTGCGTGCTTCTGACACGCATTCTCATACGCACAATTTTCGAATAGAAATTGTTTCCGCGTCAAAAATTTTTAATTGATTTTGAAAATTTTAATTAATTATTGATTTGTATAAGTAATTATTGATTTGTATAAGTAATTATTGATTTGTATAAGTAATTATTGATTTGTATAAGTAATTATTGATTTGTACAAGTAATTATTGATTTGTATAAGTAATTATTGGTTTGTATAAGTAATTATTGATTTGTATAAATAATTATTGATTTTTAAATATTTTTTTAAATCTTTTATTACACCGCAACTGATATTTTTTCGATGACAAAATTGTCTAGCGCATCGAGAACATTTCTTCGTTGCGACTGATATTTTTTCAATGACCAGAACACACACAGAAACGTGGAGTTCGCACGTTACTGACTCTTTTATCAAAAAGGTAATGAAAATCTTGTGAATACAAAACACATACACTATAACTAATATCCACATTTCGACTTCTAATTTATACTAATTAAAAACAGATAATGCTGACGACGATCCGAGTTAACGCTACAAAAAGCATGATAAAATTCGAGGTTTTGTACTCTAAAAAATTATTTTTAATTCTTTTTTCACGATTTTTTTTTGCAAAAAAACGGAAAAATCTGCAAACCGCTTAGCAGCTGCAGGCGACTGATGCATAATTACTTAGTAGTTGCCTAAGGCAGAAATCACCGCGTCATGTCATCATGCTTTTTTATCACCCCTGCTGACTTGTGCCATTGATGGCCACCGCTGAACCAGCAAGAGTACCCGCAAAATGTTTGTCACAATGCGACTCGTCTTGAGCCGCGGCTGACGACGTCGCACAATTATTCACCTTTGTCCACTGCGGACGCGACAAAAACGACTTGTCAAGCGTCCTCAAGCATACGCCAAACGGTGACTTCCGTATCATCTTCTCAGCGCGGTCGACAACAGCAACGATGAAGGCCGGTTGAGGCTCCTTCTCGTCGCCTTCCACGGCCGGTGGCTCTCTGGACACGTGACCGAGGTCGGCTGTCACGTGATTAGACGATTCTGGCGTCACGTGATTGGGCGACTTTGGCGTCACGTGATTTGACGGCTTTGCCGTCCCGTGATTGAACGGCTTAGGCATCACGTGATTTTTTTCTTGTGTCACGTGATTGGGCGACTTTGGCGTCACGTGATTTTGTTTTTGTGTCATGTGATTTGACGGCTTTGGCGTCACGTGATTTGATGGCTTAGGCGTTGCGTGATTTTGTTCTTGCGTCACATGATTGGGCGACTTTGGTGTGACGTGATTGGACGGCTTTGGCGTCACGTGATTTTGTTCTTGTGTCACTTGATTCGGTTCGTGCATCACGTGATTCGTCTCATTAGCATCGGCTAGCAAAGCCCTGTTTGTCGGCGTCGCCGGCCGCAATTGCATCCCACGGCGTATATCGGCAAGAAGATCTTCGCGACTTCCGGCATTCGACGGTTTCGTCATCATCGCGTTATACTGCGCAGCGTCGGGATTGATTGCTTTCCACCTTGGTGGTTCCGCTGGTGGCGGTGGCGGAGGGGGCGCTTGTGAACCGTTGCTGAGAAACCATCGGCTTCGCTCGCTCATTGGTTGATTGGGAAACGGCGCTAGCGGTGGTGCAGGCCGCGGTCCAATTTTGTTCTCGTAAATTCCATACTCGTTATCCGAAGATGAGCCGAGCACCCTTCCGGCGCACATTGGACCACTTTTATCGATCGTCGTCGTCGGTCGAAGTCGGACGCCAAGACAAATTTCCTGAAGGAGTTTCTCGGCGTTTGTGTTCTCCGCTGGCTTCTTTGGCAGCATCAGTGCGTTGAACTGGGCAGCATCAAAATTTAAGCCTTTCACGTCCGGCACTCGCTGTTTGGACGGAAAATGGTCGAACTTCGGCGCCGGCGGAGGCGAGCTGGAACCGAGCACTCTGCCCGAAACGAATGGTTTGCTCTTATCGATGGTCGTCGCTGGACGAAGGCGAACGCCGATGCGAATTTCGCTCAAAAGTTTTTCGCGGTCCATTTTTTTCTAAAAGAATAAAAAGTGATTTTTGTAAACTCCTTTTTACCTTTCTCTGTTTTTATTTTAAAAAGTCCTCATTTTTTCCTCAAAGTGAGGACGAAGCTAGCGTTTAGCTTAAAAAAATCGAGGTTTCGACGATTTTTGAGTCCACGCCAATGCGAATTTTGCTCAAAAGTTTATCGTGGTGCATTTTTTCAACAAAAAAATTAAATAAAATCAATTTTTGTAAACTCCTTTTTAGTTTTCTCTTTTATTTTAAAAATTCCCATTTTTCTGATGGTGAGGACGAAGCTAGCGTTCAGCTTGAAAAAATCGAGAAGATATACTGAGCTTTCAACAGTTTTTAAGTCCACACAAAACTCGTCATTTCCGCAGCTGAGCAATAACGAAGTTATAAAGAAACTAAAAGCTTTTTTCTGAGACTCAGTGTTGTCTCCGAACAACGCAGATGAAATCGTTGCTCATCGAAAAGCCATCGCGAAGCTAGTTTGCTTCGCGAGAAAAGCGTCAGCTGATGGCTGATGCAGCTTTTGTTTGCGTACGTCACACACGACGGGGTAGCTGGCATTCTTGCGCTCCCTGCAATACCTGCGCCGAAAGCAAGTGATGCAAAACAAAGCGCGGTGTAAAACGTGAGTCCGAAACTGTTTCGGTTTGCGTCAGCGTTGTTTTTTGCCGAGTCTCTCTAAACTGCGGTAAAATGTTTATTTTAGAAATCCACACGAAAGTTTTTTTTGTAGAAAAGAGAAGGAAGTGAGGCAAAACGCACGATTTGTCGGAGACAACATTGTCGACCGCACGCTCTTCTAGAATCAATAGCTTGTTTGTGTGTCTACCCGACGTTCGGCGAATCGAATGCCTAAGTATTTGCTTTGCTAGAAGGTGCACGCTATTGTTTGTGAGTATGTGGAGTGTCCGAAAATTGTATGCGCAAAATGGAGTTGTGCTCAAAGCGCAGGTATAACAATAAAGGTCACCATTTGAAAGGAAACACGCATTATGGCCATGTGTTCACCAAACTCCTCAAGTGGATGGCGAAAGAGGGAAATCTTTACGTGAATGTCTAGCGTGTGCACGGGAAGTGTCGAAAAAGAAAATGAAACCAAGCGCGGAACCGAAGACTATATACAATTGCTCTCCCGGAGGACTGACTTCTGGCACATTTAATACAAAAGTGCTGGTCTAACCAAGAATGACGAAAAAATAGTGATTGGTACCCAACTACCTACTATCTACCTCCTTAAATCATTCTACCTCTGCGCTCGACTGGAAGGTTAAAAAAATTTCAAAATTTTTCGTGGTATTTTTGACGTTTAAACCACTTGAGTTATAGTTGTGCGAAATGCGAAAAATACAAAATTTTTAACGTTTTAGTTGTGTTAACAGTTTTGTGAACTTACTCGCATGCATTTTGCATCAAAGCAGCGGGACCAGGCTCCGACAAGTTAAAAGTGGAACATCTGTAAACATGGGAAATACTACTCTGACACCACTTTTTATAGGAAAGAAAAATCAATATCGTTTTTGTCGTAAATTTTGACACTGACTTTGGTGTGTGTCATTAGTTTGCGAGCTCCGATAAAGGTAGCTAACAGCGGCGTTTTAATTATATTTCCGAGACGCAATCCAAATTATAAATTTACAATAGACAAAATTTAATGTTTAGCTAACAGAGAAACTACTCAAAGCGACTTTTCACGCAGACCAAACACGATATATTATATCGGCGAAATATTTTCGAGTCGACAACGACTCATCAGCGCCTATAAACGAAAAATGTTATAAAATAAAATGCAAATAAAAATAAAAAATATCGAGAGAAAGCACACGCAAAAACGAGCACATAAAGAATAGACCGGCTCGTTTGCGAGCGTGGTGCTTCCATTCGGAGAGAGCGCGTCGAACGCTGGGCCTGTCGCGCGGGCTTCTTCTTTGGAAGACGAGCTGGTGGGCAGAACTTCTTACGTTCTCAGAGGTTACAAATAACATGTGGCACTATTTGGAAAATGATTCATTCGGACAACCCTCAATTTCAGGAAGTGCAGTGTATAGTGTGCACTTATACCCGTAGACCTACTAATTTTCAAATAGGCAAACACGTTGTTATCGCCCGCCAAATTGGCACCGCCGAAGTTGACGTTGGCATTATCAGCACAAACCGCAACCAAATTCGACGCTCCCAGCTTGCCATCGTCGAGAGTAAACTTTATGTAGTCGAAAACCATCTGCGCCTCTTCACCAGGAAGACGCGACACTCTAGAAGCTTGACCTTGACTCTTTCAGCGGAAAAGTAGCGAATGACGATCGGGAAGAGTTTGAGATGTATGTAGTTTGAAGCGTCGACTGACAGTGAAAACGGTTGACCGATCAGATCACTCAGGAGTTCCGATTGCGCCAGATGACCCAAAATGCCGGTGATAATCGCCTAGGTTTTCGTTCGTGCGAGCTGAATTCTTTGGCTATCGTCGAATCAGGGAAAATTTTCGAATAGAGATTATTCGATCGATCGGTCGATCTGAATGACTGCTGACCCTTCACAGCATGAAAGGTCATTGTGCAACATGGAGAGCTCGTCGAACAAACGAGTTCAGTGTCTGATTGTTCTGACTAGCTTTCAGGTTCTTCGAATTATCGGGCCCGTTGACATGACGCTTGATAGCATATTTGAAATCACTTGCCACAGTAAAATCGCTTTAACACAGCTCGCAAAAAGCCGAGTGCCCATTATTCGGCTCTTTTTGATAAAGGCAAAGTTAGCTGCAACATTAGCATCAAACGATAACGACCTCTAGCGTTTTTCCGACATCTTTGCGACGCAGCAAAATTGTATCGCACTGAGAATGAGCAAAGCTAATCTGTGAGGTCTGTTGATAATAGAGAAGTTTAAGTATAAAGCAAGCCGCGAGTCTTTTATCTCATGCGAACATTCTTTACGAGCTTATGCTGATTACAATGCAACGTGCGGGTAATGCAGAAGTTGGTTTTGGTACGTATTTCTCACTATAATGTTGGTTGTGCGTTAGTGTGGTCACACAGCCACACTTCAGCCTATTTGATATTTCCCACCAGCGTGGCCATATCTCGACCGGTCAAAAGTGGAACACTAGCTAAACATTAGACGGCGACCGAGGGGAGTTGCAAAAATTTGAATTAGTTGCTTGAAAAAACCTTCAAAAAGGTGTTCCGATAACAAGTTTTCGTCTAAATATAGCAGAAAAATTGTCTTTTTGCCCCACTAGCTTCCTTTTAGCTTTGTGAGACGGAGGGTTTCAAAAGTGGGACAACTGGTCACCCTGTTTCCCATGCTGAACAGAAAATACTCGTTAGAGAAACATGACAATTCGCATGGAATTGTCCTGTGACTTTACCTCGAATCATTTTTAATCATTTTTTCTTTGAAGTTTAAAAATTTTTTTATAAAAAATGCATTTTTTTTGCCCCGCTAGCTTACCTTCGGCCTCGTGGGACGGAAGGGTTCAAAAGTGGGACAATGCTACCAAAAGCAAGATATCTGATCACCATGCATCTAAGTGCGAAATCGATGAAGCTTTGCAAATAAACAGCACCTGAGTAAGTTGATGCGTTTCCAAACACGCTTCGCTATTTTAGCAATATAAACACCATTTCACCGAACCTCAATCCCCCGCTTCGTGTCCGACCGCGACAGACACAGGACCAGAATGTGAGAAAAAAGCGGTGGCATTGTCGACAAACATGTTTATGAAGATCGAATGACGAGCACAACAATAGGAGCTGCAGCTGCAAGAACTAGCAGAATCCCGCAAAGTACTCAGAAGAAGGTGGTTCTCTTGCGTCACGCGAAAGGCGTAATTTTCAAGACATTTTCTGCTTCATCCTCGATTTTAGCGTTTTTAGCTTCCCAGAGATAAAGAATGAATTCTTCCGCTTCATCGGGTCTCGCAGCGACAGCCAGTCGAATATGCATGCTGATAAGCTCGCTAGAACGACAGCCCTCGATGAAAACGAACGGATCATCGCCCTCCGGTGGCTTGGCGCAGTTGAAAGCGGGGGCAAAAGAAGCAAGTACAAAATTCGACGACGCATACGGGTACGAAAACAAGTCGGATGTACCGATCCTCGAGGCCCACTGACGTTGAGCCTGCCAGTGGACCTGAAAACCACAGATGACAACAAATTTTAACCACACGTAATTCCTAGAACATTCGCATCAAAACAGCAATAACAGCAAGTTTGACTCTACGCCGCACCAGGACAGTCCATAAAATCTGAAGCAAGTCGGTCCAGGCGTTTCTGAGTTACGGGGAAAATAGGTAATTAACTTTCGCAACTTATATCAAAAACCACTTATGACAAAAAACACTGATGACAGAAAAATTTACTACACTGCACCAGATTTAAAGCAAATCGGTCCAGGCGTTCTGGAATTACAGGCAAAACACGCGATTGCACGCTATTTTTAAAGTGGATGTAGGCCTAGTGGATTACTGTACTCGCGGAGTACTAGGCGCACTGGGCGCATCCATGAGCTCGTCTGAGCTGCTGGACCAAGCTGCAAAATTTCAGCTCGCCTCGCTAGCTTGCTTTTTTCGAGCGCCATCGTGCTCACGAGCGACAGACGAATAGACAGACAGACGAGCCCCATTGCACAAGGCTTACTGACTTCATCAGTAGACCTAAAAATCGTCTCACTTTGAAAATTTTAAAACGGGAAAAGCCAACAGAAAACAAATATTCTCAGAAGCGCGGAAAGCGTTGTGCTCTTGTTTGCAGTGTTTGCATCGCGGTGACCGGAAACGTCAATGAAGCAGGTGTCGTGTACTTTGCTCTCGCCGCCTCTGTATGTGCGAACGGTTTGAACAACTACCTAAATTAGTGTTTTTTGAAAAATATTTTTTGAACTTTTAAATTTGAATTTGAATTACAGTTTTGACGTGTATGTACACAAGTAGGCTACGATATCTATTTTTGCTGCAGATAATTTGCATAATAATTCTTTCCATCCTTCAACGACGGAAGCATTTTCATCGCAGTTGTTGCTGGGGTCGACCAGGACTTTTGATGTAAGTATGAAAAATTTGTCCACACAGCTGACGTCACGTGACAGACTAAAACTTCAGACCAGCGGATTTCATCCGAGATGGAGACAAGCGGTTCGCGCACTGCGCCGCATTCTCACTCACAGCATGGATGCTCGCAAGCTCGATTTCCGGCGGAGCTAGTTGGAGAAAACAGATACCAGCTGACGTTGCCGCATATGTTGACGGTAATTGATCGCCCTCTTTACGGACTACCGTAATCCGATTTACTTCAGGCATTCTACAATT
>JAQGBB010000199.1:0-23442 GCA_034691745.1 Prismatolaimus dolichurus
TTCGCTCAAATGTGAAAGATCAAGCTGTTGACACTGTCGGATGCGCTTCTGAAAACTGCACAAAATTGCTGAACACGAAACTTTCGTGCAAGTGCCCATTGCCAAATTACAGCCCAAAAACCCCATATGTCACCCAGTGCCTTAACCAATTTCGTTGCGTCAGTGGCCCTCGAGGATCGGTACATCCGACTTTTTAAGCAAATTATGGATGACCCAATGTGGAAATAAAAGTAACATTTATAGTGTCATACTTTCCAACTGCAAATTATTTGCAGAAAGAGAGAGGAAGGGAACAGCCTGCAGAATCGTCTCGAAGAGGTGCAGTCGTCTCGCGCAAACCTTCAGACGAAAGTCGATGATTTCAGAGAGAGAATCGCGTTACTCGAGCGCGAGCGCAGGGCGTCCGACGAAGAACACGCAAATGTAGTGGCGTCTGGTGCGCGAATTGCTAAGAACCAAAGCACAGCTGTGGTCTTCTATCTATTTCACAGATGGAGAGGGAGATCGTACGTCTACAACGTCTTCTCGAAGATAATCGCAAGGATAGTGAGGAAGAAAAATCGAGAGCGACGACCCGACTCGAGAAAAAAGAGGAGGAGATCATTCAGCTCACTGCTGCTCTTCAAGCAATGAGCACGGAGCTGGAGCAAGCGAAAGAGAAACATAGAATTGATCTTCTTGAAATCCGCACAAGACACAACGCTGAACTGGAAGAACTGAGCAACAGGCTTCAACGGCTGCCACGATCGCCACAATGACTTGATATATAATCCGTACGTAATTAGCTAGTTGGTAAGGTAGAATTGTAACTGGGTGAAAATTCCCAGACCCGTAAATAGGTAGATGTTTTTTCTGCGTATTCTCAGCAACTTTCGCCGTTTTTTGCGAAAGCGACGCATATGCATTTGTTAATAGCATTGCGCTAATCTTGCTCTTGCGTCGCACCTGTGAGGCTCAGGTTGAGAGATAAGCGAAATGCAACTTTGTTTTGCTAGATTGAGATGGCGTCCGGTGACAGTGGCTGAGCGCTTTCACATTCGTTCGACATAAAGGCCACTCTTCTATTTAGCACCGACCTGCGGACCTTTGTGATGTGTTTAGGTACTGTTTCCTTGTTACGCAAACTCGGCATATGGCGGAAAGTTCGTCGGCAGTGTCGCAAAAGCGCACATAGGCAACTGCAACGTCATCGATCGATAGCTGTTACGACGTTCATGTCGATCCACCGCGATTCAAGGACCATCGTTTCTTGGAACGTGGCGCGTGCTGCGACGCTCTTTCAGTTTCTCAACGTTCAGAGTCGAGCTCACTTCAAGCAACATCGAAAAAGGTATTCGAGACGCAAGGAGCGCTCATGACAAAGTATGCTAACTTGTCGATTATTGTGTATTTTCAGCTTCAAGCACGTGATGTTACGCTTGTGGCACGTGGACGCCACGCTTGACGTGGGCGACGCATGTCCTCAATTGCCTCCTCCAAGCGACGAGCATGAGAACGGTGAGGAAGGTGGCCCTTACTTTGCACGCTACAAACAGGTTGCACGCTTCAAGAAGTGGCTAAAAGATGGCGGAGGAGATCGGTAACACCGCTTCGGACTTTCATGCTTCTCGAACATTTGTTCGTTACGTTTAAAATTAGCCTTGAAGTCATTTTGTCTTTTCCTCTTTTGCCCAGCTGCGATCGAGGCGTGCAAGCGCATCGGTGACGATCCTCGTCGCCTGACTGTCTCGGTGGAGTGACTATGCAGTCCCATGCAGCGATTCGATGTCGATGTCGAGTGCTGTCATGTTTTACAGCTATTATAGTGCACTAGCTAACTATTGTTTTATTGTGTGTACTCTAACTAGTGTACTAGCATCTCCCTGCCATTGTTTTGTCTTTGTGTATGCTGTGTGTACTATGCGGCAATGTGTGTGTCATGGGCTACGGTAGGTCAGTGATCAATAAATGGTACAGTACGAATAAAAGCGATCAAAAGCATGATAATGCAAGCGGTAGAGGACGCAAAGTATGACCAAATTAGTGAGACCAAAGTAAAGCGTCCGGAAAGAGTCGACACGAAACGTATGCAGGGTATCGATAGCAATGGGAGAGTATGAACTTTCAATAATGAAACATTACGTAGAGCCTAGCCACGCGCCTTGCGTTTTCATGTAGAACAACGTATGCAGTCTAAACAAGCCCACTGTGAACCGACAAGGATTAAGGGTTACTGGCGCGCCAGTCGGTGGGCCTCGAGGATCCGTACATCCGACTTGTTTCTTCCTGCTGTCCAATCAGTCTTACTATTGTTTGGATCGTTCTGTTTTTGTTCTCGTCAGCAACGGATTCCAACTATTTGCTCTTGGCTGCCTCACGGGATGTCTTGAATTGATGATTCCCTCTACTTGTCGCAGCTTCTCTGAGTCTCCCAGCCGCCACTGCCGATGCAGGTTGGTGCAACCCAGCGGGCACTGCAGCACTGGTGTTTTTTTTTCTAAAACCCTGCAAGTTTAAAAATGCAGTTTTGAGAGAAATCGTTTTAGTTAAAGTGTTCCGTTTTATGAAGGCGCAGTGCGTTTGTGATTTCGATTGATTTAGCTTGACCAATAGGACGTGCTTGCTGAAGCCTCCTGCCAATCCTATAACCTCGGCGGTGTGATGGGCTACCATGTGGTCACTTTTTTGACATAACACTGCAAGTTGATTTGCAGCTTTTTAAGAAAAAGCACCAGACGCGTTCTCGCAGGTTTTCTCCAAAGAAAGAAGCTTGTTCCCCTTCTCGGCGACCAACTTCTCCCAACATTCCGAGATCAACGGCAGCCCGCTCGCTCCCTGCTTGATGCACATGCGTCGATCTTTTTCGCCTATCTCGCGTTTCGGACGCTGTACGAGAAGGCGCTCAACGACGGTCAACAATCGGCGAGAAGCCGATTAGCTCAAAATCGCTCGCGGCAGTCGTAGCCGGTGCGCTGAGCTAGACACTGCCGACTTCTTGTTGTACGATTAGTATATGCCGTTGATATTGCCGATGAAGAGATGGCGACTGGCCGGAATCACGTTTTTCATCAGTGTGAAATAGCCGTCAAGCTGAACTTTTGACTTCATTCTCACGCTGCTCTGATTCAGATTCAAGCCGCGGAGGTTGAACGAAATCGGGAGCATTTGAAAAGGGTGACTGAATGTCAACGCGTCAGTGCTGCTCTTGCAGCAGAACTGGCTACTGTCGATAACGATCCGGTCGTGTCGACGCAGGGACACATGATGGGTCCCATCGGAGCTAGCTTTGAGCTTAATTTTGACGACAATTTGATTACGGAGGCGCAGTAATGTGATGCGGCCGAAGGAATTTCGTTCATTCCAAAGCTGACATCAATCTCACTGTGGACGAGCGAATCATCATCAAATTGCGTCACAGATAAACTAGTGATGGATCTCGTTGCAGGCGATCGAATGACCGCTCTGAGAAGATAAGAATCGTCAGTTGATTTCGCTACAGTCACTCACTGATGAGAATCGTTACAAATTTTGGAATTTTACTTGCATTGTTTTTGCTGATAATGAACACTTTATATTGTAGCGCCGACATGGCTGCATTGCTGGGTAATTTTCATTCAAACTGTCCACATTACGTTTCTGAATTTAGCAATGTTTTAACTTTGTTAGACGACCGGAATCAAAGACTAAAATCAAAAATGTCTTTTATTCTTATAGCACGATGATATTGTATATACTCCATGCATCAAGCAACACAAAAAGGTTCACAAATGCATGGACACTATATCTTAGGCTCAAGAGCTGCGCACAGATTGTTCCAGAACACATGTGTTTTATGTTCTACTGGAACATGTTCTTGCTTTCTTTCGTTCCAGCGGTCTATTTTTAGCTTGCCCATGTAGAACTTGAGCTATTTGCTGCGTTCAACTTGTTTTAGACATTCTGTGAATGTAGAAGGAATCGCGCAACGAAAATTTTTCTCACTTGTTTACCTCGTTCAACGAACACTACTCGTTATCCACCGACTCTCGAATCGTATAGCGCCATCAGATTCCGTCCGAAAAACGTAGGAGGTCCGCTGGAACACTCAAATGTTGGTTTCTAATGGTTCACGGTGATCGAAATAAACCTGGAGGCGAAACAAGTGCCAGTCCTCATCAGCGGGTGCTTGTCGACGCCCAGCGGTACTCGTGTCCCGGTTCGAGCGGCAAGTCTTTCCACGGGTCGCAAAACGGGATACGACGAGGCCAGAAGATACTCACTACCGAAGAGATAGCGGCCGGGAAGCAAACGAACTGGTTCGAGCTAGAAATCTCAGGTCCGTGAAGCGACGTCGAATTATCGATTTCTTTCGTCAAATTTGCCCGTTCCTTGCGCTAATTTATCGATTTTTGTTTAGGTCCTGTGAAAAATTTGTCCGCCGAGCTCTTTAACTTTAAGCATCTCACTGCATTATTCCTAAGCGGCAACCAGTTGCACAGGTGCGATGGAGAAAAGGAAGAGCCGACTAAATTCGTTCGTTCGTCCGCGATCATTTTGTATCGATTATCGATTTTTTCTGCAGGTTAGCACCGGAGATTATGAACCTGGAAAACCTTCAAGTTCTCGACCTTTCGCACAACAAGCTGCGGAGTTTGCCTGCCGAGCTTGGCGAGATGAACTCTCTGTTACACCTCTACCTCAACCACAATCAGCTGCGCGTGTTGCCGTACGAGCTGGGGAAGCTCTTCCAGCTCCAGACCTTGGGTGTGTGTAGTGTACGTGTACGTACGCGCAGCGATCAATCGATAATTTGAATGCCGATGCATGCCTTATTTTCTGAATTGGCGGGTGGCTCTGTCCAGGTTCTACCATCCCTAGATGGTCGGATTTGGATCCAAGAAAGGGTCCGGAACCGGAATGTGGGTGGAGCGAGCAAATTAGCATGCGTGAACTCGTATTTCAAGCTGGATAGGTTTATTTAGCAAGAGATCGATGTAGATGTTCGATTTATGACCGATCTGGAATTTGGGCTCCTCGCCAAGCGATCCTCTCTGACGACGTCCACCCTTCCTCGCAGTGCCCTCGAACTGTTTGAATCTTACGGCTGCCACCAAAACCCTGGGGGATTATCCGCCCGACTAGCTGCTATTTGCCTCAGGGTTTTTAATATTGATTTTTCCTTGTTTTTTACGGATGTCTCCCGATTGCAGGCCTTCACGGCAACCCGCTGAGCATCGAGATCTCGCGCATCTACAACGAGCCGAACGGGACGCAGCGTCTGCTCCAGTTTCTGCTCGAACATCTCGCGACGACGTCGGCGATCTCGCAGAACGAGGCGCTCTGGATTAAACAGACGTCCGCGAACGCGCAACGAAAATATCACCAACAAACACGTAAGTAAGATTAGATAGAAACTGGGCTTTTGCATTTGAATGTGCTCTGAGGTCGGTGTATTTCACCGTAAATGAGTTTACAAGCCGAGCTATCTAGAACATGAACGGTCTAGGCTGTTGCCGGCAGAGTTTTTCCCGTTAGGTTTCGATCAATGTTTTATGTGGGTATCTTTTTTGGTCCTTCGAAAACCGGTTTTTTTTGTAGTTGCTGTAGAAAACTTATGCCGACAGATTTCGGCTCGATTTTCGGTATAGACTTGTGGCTTTGGCTGGCGGGACCCACTTTTGGCAGAGGCCCCCTATTTTCGTTCTCTTCGACATTGCGAGGCGTTGACGAAAAAATGACTGCAATCAAAAGAGGCGAGCGCTTTTTTTGGTGGATATGAACGACGACGGATTGTGGTTGTCGACCTCTTGACGGTGATCTAATTGTGTGTGACATCCGTGCGCGGAGTTTTTTACGCGTTAGTGTTTGTCGGGAAGCGATCCGGTTAAATGCGACTTTTCAGACGTGTGAGATGACTACGCAACGTACGGGAGGGTAGAACTTTTGCGTCTTGAGCGCCAGCGCGTGAGAAAGATAAGCTACTTAGTTGCGTGTCCGTCTGTGTGTGCTGAGTTAATCCGGGCGATAACTTTAGTTTTTGGCAACGGATTTTTAAAATTTCAAAACTTTTCAATCTACGTAATCTGCTGATGGACCTTTTGCTATTCTCGACTGTCCAATGCTCCCAGGGTGTGTGCAGTAGGAGAGTGGACCTGGGAAATTTTGGACGAAAAAGGCACACCGTACGCGTGCGGTTAGTATGGAAGGTACTTCAAGGTTGCAAACAGGTTTCGCTACAGGTCTTACTGATTTTTTCGATTGCCCGTTCGATAACTTTTTCAAATGATTTTCGCTAGCTTATATCTAGAAGATGCATGTTTTCGGCTTTGCTGATTTGCTTGTACGTAGGGATGGCAGGTTGAGGAGGCCAGTGAGAACGAGAGGCGACGTCAGCGCCGTTGTGTGTGCACAGGTGTCGTGTGCTCTTGTCGTACTAGATATTGTCGTTGCGTACTTTGTGTTTTTTGTGCTATGCGATACGTGTCTCGTGGGAGAGACTATTTCGAGTAGGAGTATCATGTGGTTTTTTTCTTTGGCAATGTTTCTCAATTTTTACCCTTTTTATTGCAATTTGAGCTGGTGATGTTTAGCTGAACTTTTCGAACCGCCTGCGTGAGCGGTCAGTTTCATTTGTCGCTGCGTTTTTTTCGTTACGTGCGCTGAGTGGTAGAGATGTTTTTCGCTTGAGCGTTTGCGGCCTTTTGTGCTCGCGAGCAAAGACGTTCGCCTTTTTGAATTTTCGCAATAGGTCCCGACGGTGACTGAGTAGTAGGTGAGTTACGGTAATTGTCAACCGTGAGACAGTCGCGATCGATAGGGTTTTCGGTTGGGGTTCGCTCTTCGGTTTCGTTCAATCGACTGTCAGTATGTCGGCAAGGTCGTGTAGTGATTCGAGGGATTCACTCGTGTCATTAGCATTGAATTGAGATCGAGTTTTTGACGGGACACCTAGTCGAGCGAACTACCGAGGAGTATTCGCTTTTTGTCTGGATCCTGTTATCTAGGATCTGTTTGGCGTTGAGCGTTGATTGATCGAAATCAGGACTTCGAAAGCATATTGTGCAGCCACTCTTCTGTGTGGTCACGTGACCCTTTGTGTGGGATTTTCCTGTTGTATACCCTCAAATATACCTTCCCTTTTGCTCTACTATGTTCCTGTGTTGACTTATAGTCGTTTGAATTTTTGAATCACCAGATGCGTTTTTTCCCTGTCGACCCTGTTTTACCCCTTCCCTCTTAGCCGACCGTCGTCATGACTGGATAATGTGCGTTTCGTATTCTGCTCATGTCGCGTTTAGCATTAGGATCTGCGTGGGATTTGTGTTGTTGAGAGTACTGCTAGTTTTCTCGTTTTCTTCCTTGTCTCCTTCGTCTCTCCCACGCCGTCTTCTCCCACATGCTTTTCGTTTGAGCAGCTTTCTGCGCCGTCTTTGCAACAAAAGTTGCTGCTGCGCGCGCTTTTCACGTGCTAGTCGATTCGTGAGAATTGCGTTGAGCGATTTCATTCGTTACCGTCGTTTGTTTTGTTCCGCCTTTGCTCGATTATATGTAGAGCTAATAAGCTGGCTAGCTAGGGAGATGCCTAGGACTCAGACCTGTGCCTTCTAGCAGCTGAGCGTGGGACGTACCTGCCTTCTTTGTAAATCGGTGGCGGCTTTCTCCTTCGCTTCGATCGGAGGCGTCGTCGTTGAATGTCGGTTGGCGGCGTCGACTTTTTTTATTTATTAAAGCTGCTTTTCTCGTTTCGCGCTTTGGTTGCGCTTCAGTAGAGTAGCGTGAGCTTGCGCGACACATGCATTATTCATGCTCCCGCGCCCGTGGTAGGAGCAAGCGAGAGCGCCGCCTACCTTCCTTTCCTGCTACTCTCTCGTGCCTTCTGGTGCTCGACGAGCGAACGCTTTCTGCTCTCGCGCTGCGCATGCTTTTGTTGCAACGTGGCGGCAGTCATGCTCGCGCGCACTCTTTCAAGAAGATTAGTTGGTAGCAAAGCAACCGAAAATGGCGGACGGGTCTTGTTGATGTTCTGCGCTTTTCGCACTAGCTAGCCGCTGTCGGCCGTGTTCTCTGTAGGTCGGGCGTTCTGCTGCTCGTCTATCTCGTGAGTTGTTTCCGCGTTGATGATTATGGTATTCTCCCACGCTTTAGCTTTAGGCAGACACTCGGTGAGATCGAAAATTGGTTTATAATCGTCGCGTTTTTTGCCCGCTGACAGTGACAGCTGGTTCACGCTATGAGCAGATGCGCGGACGACTGATCCATTTCGGCGAGTAGAATTTTAATTATTAAAATCGAGAGATATGATAAAACCATTGTGTGATCGAGTTCGGCGGGGGGCGCGCTACGTGATCTCGAGAAATTAGATTTGCGGTTTTGCGCTTCGTTTTCTCGCCTTTCGCGTCTGGAGTTGAGCTCGTTTTTATGCATGCACTCCATATTCGGCGCTCGATCGTCTTAGCCTTGTTTTTCGCGCGGGAAGGAGCCGCCACCCGTCGTCCCTCGGGCGCGACCCGCCGACGTGTCTGTTTCGAAATTGAAAAGCATCGAGCAACCATCTTTTATAATAAAATTGAGATTTTTTTACGAAATTTTACGATCCGTAATTGCTTCTCTTGAACGAACTATGGAGGAGTGCAAGTGAGTATCGGTTTCAGTTTCTCCCAGTTCGATGACTTGCTTGAGACGATCGTCTTTCCTTCTTCTTTGTTCGCTCATCCTGAGTCGCGATGCGTAATAGCCGCTTGTGCGTTATCTTTCGTCCAGGTCGTCGACATTTTCTCTTATGCATGCGGACTTTGTTCCCGAAATGCTTTTTTCTTCCTCTCTTGCGCTACTTTTTATCGTCCTATCGAGTTTTAACGTTATCGATCGGCGAGACCTTCTTTGCAGCGAGCTCTCGTGTTTCGCGTTCTTCCTGCCTTTGTCGTCGCGTGTGAGACGTGACGTGTAAGCAGCGAGCAATGCTTTTTTCGCTGCCACGTGGAAGCCGCTCTTACACGCTGTAGAGCGAGCTGCTTCGTGAGCAGCGGTGTTTTCGACCGCGGACGGCCGGAACTCCGAAGCAGGTGTGCCTGACAGCAGCGTCTAGGTGAGAGCCCGAGCTGGAATATTTGTCGGAGAGCGAGCGAGCAAGATGGAAGTCATGCGCTTTTTCGTTCATTAGATGTGTCGACGTACCTACCCCACCGCTGCGGCAGGCACTAGGACCTAGTAAGTGCCAGATTAGATCATGTGTTTTTGTGTTGTTGTCGGTTTTCGGCCCGGTCGGTTGATCGTCGTTCTTGCGCTACCAACTCATCGTCGAAAGAAATGAAAGAACGTGATTCGCGCTCGCGGACACGCGTTTAGCAACATGCCTTGCCTACCGATCAGTTATGACGGTGCGTTACGTCAGCCGCGTCGCGTCAACATTTTATTCCTGTTAAATGCTTTGTGTAATGTCCGTTTCGCGTTGGTGACGTAGTTTCTGTGTCCGGATGTTCTTTAAAATTCGTTTTTCCTTTCTGCTGCATCGCTCGCGCATCTGCTTGACTTCCGGACAGCGAGAAATTTGTCGCATGTGGGATGCTTTTCGTTCTTTCTGTCGGCACTGCATTTGATGCGGCGCTGCGGCGAAATTGCACGTTTTGCTCGCGCTCCTTTCTCACACGCATCGTTTGTTCGGTTTATTCGAGCTCGCGAATTAAATTTCGCTCTCATCTCTCATTCCTGTTCGGCGCAACGACACCTCGTCGCCTTCTGTGACGTGTTCTGATATGATATAGTCGCCCCGCTGGCGCGCATGCATCATCGACGTTCTCATGAGCGAGTTTTAATTAAAAAGTGAACTTTGATTCGGCGAGCGCGTGACGCATGACGGGCGTCATTGAGACCGTTTCGTCGCATCAGGAGTGCGTTCTTATTATTGTGATTATTCATTAAACCCATGCGGTGGCCTCGGATTGTGATCACGTAGGTTCAAAGTACGCAATTGCGCTTTCATTGACAGTACTGCCTGCTGTGACGCATAGCGTTCTTCGCTAATCCTGAGACCTTCTCGAGCGTGAACTCGCTAATTTGTTGATGGCACACCCATGCGCACGTCACCCCATGGGAGTGGAGTTGGCGAACAGAGCATAGGTTCAGGCGGGAGTGTAGTTTGATTGACTGGCTGTCAAAAAGCTATGCTCAGTCCGCCAACCTCACTTATGCTAGGAACATCACGCCTTTGCTTGTCTGCATCCCTTGAACGACCGAAGAAGCAACGCGTCGGTTCGTTTCTCGTGTTACCGTTCGGGCCTGCAGGCCGTTGCAGAGTTGCGCTGTTTGGTCTCGTCGCAGCTTTGGTTTGGCATAAGTGCGAGTGTTGCGTTGAGGTGAAATTGACGTACTAGCGTGAGTAAACGCGGCTGGAAGCTCTCCAGGTCTTTCCTCCCTGGTGCACGACCCCAGAAACGTGCAATTTTGAGCGCGAGATTAACGTGCGAACGGTCTACGACCTTGCCTTTGTTATCTGCGCGCAAGTCATTAGAGGTGCAATAAATTTTATAGTTGGGACAAAAAACAGAACTGTTCGCCCACGCCTTTGCTCGACGTGCATGCGTGCATGACACGAGGGATGGGCTGCTCGTGTTGCTAGTTTTTTGCCAAAGTGCAACTCGATACCACTGACTGCGGTGGAACGCCGATGTTCCCCGGCGTCATGTATTGAAACAAGACGATGAGTCGTCGGCGCCGTTGTTTTTTTGGCGCCTTGCGGTGTCGTGTCGGCACGTCGCCGCAGACTTCATGTCGCCATCATCCGGCAGTGTGCGCACACCTGCGCTTGCTCTGTCTGTCTGCGGTGGTGTTGACGGCGACGGCGTGATCCGTCCGGACGAACACGACTGTTGATATTAGGCGATTTTTCCTCCCTCCCTCTACCGTCTCGCGGGCGTGCTCGTTGCGTAATTATGCAGTGCCGAGCAGGAGGGCGATTGATAGAATGAATAGACACGTTCTCACGTCCCAGTTTTTCGTTCTCCTGTTTGTGTACCTTCGAGATGCGTGCAGGGATAGTTGATGATGAGCGGAAATTTGTCCGTTTTTGCGTCATGCTGTCCTGCCTGACGTGGTAGTTGTTGGCGCGTTCTCGCAATTCAACTGCGTGCGCGTCGCGCGTGCGGCCCTCCACTCCGGAACAGATGGAAGAAAGGAGAGAAGAGGTAACGCTAGGGGTTCATCGGCCTTCGGCGTAGTCGTCGTGCGCAACAGTCGGTGTATTTTTGGCGCGTTCGCGTTGCGACCACTCCGCTTCGTTTACGCATGCGGACGTGCACGTACAGTACGTTGTGGATAGGCTCACTGCGTGCAGTGCGCCGTAAGCGCAGAGACGATGCGACAACCATCACGCCAGTGAGCGGTGTCCGTTGGCGCGAGCCCGTCGCGCAAGAGAGAGTTGCGTTTGTGCCAACGTCAACATGCACGCGCGGACGGTTTTTCTGTCTGAATCCAATTTGGCAGTGTGTGCTCGCTCGCCCACCCGCTTCGCGCTTGTTGCGTGTTTGTCGTCGGTCGCTTTCCCCGGGCTTTCTCCCTCGCGTTTGACGTTTGTCGGGCTGGCGGTGAGCCTCGTTAAAAATTAAGAATGCAGTCAAAATAGAGTCGCGAGTGACTCCGCCGACTCGCTCCGACATTTCGTCGCGCTCGGCTTGTTTTGCGGCCGAATTTAGAGTAAATAATGATCGTATTATGGTGATTTTTCGAAAGCGTTGGCGACCGATATATATATGCGACGGCTTTGTGCTCTTTGTCCTTTTCCGTCGGCGTTTTGTGTCGGTGCAGCTGCTGTTTGCTCTCGCACTCGCACCCGCTTATCTGTTGCGTGGTTCGACGGCTTTCGCGACGTCTTTACTGCTTCTTCTGCCTCACTGATTAGTGGGTGCTCGTCGCGGTTAGCACATTATACTTTCATTGTATGGGGTCATATAATAGCAGCACTGTACTTTCTCGCAGCTTTCTTTGCCTGTCGCTGCCGCGACGACTTGGTGTTGATGCGCAGTAAAAGTTTTTGAGCTTTTTCATTCGATTCGGTCTTAGTCTTTCGATTCGATTTAGCTTAACCTGATTCTATTCTTGGTTTATTCGATTTAATTCGATTCGGCGTAGTTTCGATTGGGTCTTTGAAAATTCAAGTTTTGACCGTGACTGTTACGAACTCTAAGTGAGATGCGACGAAGTCGCAATAGTTGGATGGTCGAAAGGTGGAGCCCAGAGCAGACGCACGTCGACGATGTTGAAATTGAAGTTTGGATTTCTTTGAAAACGTTCTTTTACCACGCAGGACAGTTTTGCAAAGAGAATGCGAGAAGGGTCACAGATCTATGTGCTGCTGGTTGATTCGAGTAACCGTGTTCTTCACTCGTACCGTAGCGTACCTCCATTTCCTTCGCCTTCTCACTGCAACGTCTATAATTTGTCTGCCGTAGAGGGAGGGCGAAAGTGCACCTTTGCCCACCTCCGCATCGATTGATATGTTGGTTTGTGCTTGATGAGGATCGATCGCACACCTTGCGGCCTGCATATGTCACTGCGGGTTTAGAGGTGTTCTTTTGTGTTCCACTTTAAGCCAGTCTCCGCGGAGCTTCTGAAGCGTTCGCACCGTGTGTGATTGGATCCTGTGAAGCGTGTCTGAAGTTCCTATTTACGTCGTGTTATCTGCGGAATCTTCGCGTGTCGTGTCAGTTGATACATCATTGGAAGACGCGCCACGTGCGCTGCTACTGCAGGCAGTTTTATATTGATCGTGATTTTGACTGTCAGTCATCGTTCGTTCATCGTATGCTGCTCGTGTGCACTCGCGCATCGTCGTTCTGCCCAGGGGCCTCCTTCAATTAGTCGAGATTTCGCTAGTTACTCCGTTGTCGACTCGAGCGCCCTTTGCGCTCTGCTTTCTTCATCGCTGCTGCAATTTTGCGATTTAGTCTTGACATTGCATGCCGGTTTGTCGCGCGGCCGGTTTCTGCAAGCAAAGGTTGTGTGAGAATAGAATAAAAAGCGTCTCGCGATCTCTTGCAAGAACGCTGTTTTTTTTCCTCGCACCCCTTCGTCGTTCTACTAGAGCGACGATAGTCATATGCGATTTAATGTTTTCGTTATTTGTTTTACAGTTTTGCATGAGTTCGCGTTTTTCACGTCGTTAAAGGGTGTCGACTGTCGAGCTCATCTTTGGCTCCTGCAAAAAACCTCTCCAACCACACGACACCGTTCGCAATTGTTCTTTTTTGTGCCGACTGATCATCTCGCGCCAGTTTTTTCACCAGCAACGAGTGTAGAGGCGCGTATGTGGAGGATGCAAGGCCATAGTTTTTATTACCACTTTTAATTCGTCGTCGCCATAATCTTTATCAGCAAGATTTCGGTCGTTCCACTGAAGAAGGGCGTATTTTGTCGCCAGAATAAGGAGAATCATAAACGGAAACGACCAGAATTATGACGTGCCAACGTGGGGGCAACACGACGGTCGCCAGTGGTTTTGCACCTGATCGTGTTCGCGAATCTTCGATGGCGATATCCGTTAATGGCGGAGGCGACGATGAAGATAGTGGCTTCGACGGAGGGTCCAGCTCGGCGCCACACTCGGCTGTCGACGCGTGCGCCGGAAGTCCACCGTCGACGAGCAGCACTGAGAGCAGTACGACGTCGCTTGCCTCTCGCTTGACGGGTCTGCCGCTCTTCGATCTGCGCGCGGCCGCTGCGGCGATGGCGCGCTCGGCGCCACCGCTGCCGCCCCCGCATCATCGTAATCACGGCGAGAACTTCTTTGGGTACCCGCACCGCATGGCACATCCGGCGTTGCCGCCGTGGTTCTTCTATCCGCCGTGCTTGCCTGCTGCACCGTTCTTCTTCAGTCCGAACGGCGCTGTTCTTCATCATAACTATCCGCAGCAGGCACGCTCTGCGTCGTATCCGGTCGCTGTTGAGCACCATAGTGAGCAGCCATCGACGAGCAGGAAGAGCGGCTCACGGACGACACGCGGGGGACGACAGCGAAGAGTGGACGCTTCGACGGATAAACGGGCTGCGGGTGCGGACGATGACGAGGTGTTCGTCGAGGACGATAAGCGAGTTGCTCGTTTTCGCTTTGGCGACTTTCTTGCCTCGCTGCGGCGTCGGGGCGGCGATGAGCCGTCGACGTGGACCAACGGCGAGAACATTCCACCGCGATTCGCGACTAGTCAGCAGCAACAGCAGGCGCTTCAAGCGGCGAAGAAACGGCGCCGCAGGCGTCGCTTGCGTATACTACCGCCACCGCCTCCGGCTGAAGTCTGCTTGTTCCCCTACCACGGATCGGCGTCGAGCTTGTGCACGTGTCAGCTGTGCCTTCAGCAGCGGGCTGTGCAACTGGCACAGCGACGTGCAGATCCGACTCTGCGCGCGTCCACCGCTTCGCGAAGAGCGAGCACCACGATTCGAATGTCGGCCCCGACGTACGGCGTCGATGAACCGACATACTGTTATCTTTCGCTGACACGTACGAGTAGCGTGGGTACGGGTGCCGCGGGCGTGGCCGATGATTCGACGTCGTCCTCGGCAGATGAGAACGCTCCGCCTCGTTCGTCTGCTCCGATTCATGCTCAGCTCGCGTCTTATCAGCGACGCTATCGTCGCGGCGAGATACCGCTCATTACGATCGCTGTGCCGCCGAATTGCCAGTTCGTCAGTGACGATGATGCACTTCTCCTCAGCGCGACGTCGAGCTGTGAGAGTGGCGTCTTTGAGTGCTCGTCCACCGCGACATCGACCAACTTTGGCGGGCAACGCACGACGGTTAGACGAAGGACGTCGATTCTGGGGAGAAGCGATTCGTATGCTGATGCGGAAGAGAGCGATGATGACGAGGAGGATGGCGATTCGATCGAATCGGAAGACGGAGTTAGTCTCGAGTCTTACGAGACGTGCCCGAGTGTTAGTTCGGAGCACGACGACGAATCGGCTGCCGAAGGTATCAACAAGCTCGTAAGCTATTCAACCTCTTTGTTCTTCGCGTTTTTTCCCTTTTTCCATGAAACTAGCGGTGGTCCGGATGGTTAGACAACTAGCAGGCTACGTTAGTACTTGTCCTGGTTGCTTTTTATTGCTTCCGAGGTGTCGAATGATGTTTCATTTCGAGTTTTTCTTTTGTTGAGCTTGTAGTGAGTGCGATACATTGGTGTGTTCGTATTGAGCTAGGCTGACGAGTGTAGTTTAGAGGCGTTTTGAGTGTTGCTAACGATGTGTAGGTTGAAAGGGTTTTTGAGCAGTCTGGGGTGCCTTTTCCGTTGCGTTGTCATCTCAACCGGTCGCTGAGCTTAACGGACGTGAGAAAAGCAATTTGGGACATTTAGCTAAAAGCATTTGGCGTTTTTTATTGGCTTTTTTCGACTTATACCTAGCTGCTTATAGTGCAACTGGTTGACTTTTTTCGTGCTTAACGTTTTTATCTTTCAGTCAATATAAGCCCGCCACCGCCGCGTCAGTGGATATCGACTGTCAAAGATCCGTCGATACGAAGCTGGAAGCAGCGTGAGTGCTCGCTCGATAATCCGTGTGCGGCTATCTGGGGCTTTACCGTTTTGTTCTTTTTCTCTAGCGCGTTTTACCGTACTATGCTACAATGTGCTGTGCGAAAAGTACGCGTCGCAAAATCTCTACTCGTACTGCCCGTCGTGGGCGCTCCACTGGGACTACCGCAAGAAGGCCATCATGGAGGAGATAAAGACGAGTGGCGCCGACATCATTACTCTGCAGGTAAGCGATTTGATTGATTTGATTTTTAATCGAATCGTTTGATTCGGTGAATTAGAATCGGCTGAATTTTTTATTCGATTTTCATTCCTAGCGGTTCTATTTTGATTAGAGTTTTATTTAATTCAAATCGGTTCAATTCGGATTGGTTCTATTTTTGTTCGAATTGCGTCGATTCTGATTTGAATTTGTTTATCGCTACTTTTGGAATCAATTAGTTATATTTTCATTCAGGCATGAGCGAGGAAAGTTTTTCTTAGGGGGAGGGTAAAATAGGGTCGACAGGGCCAAAAGGCATCCCGCCATTTCAAAAAAATAAATAAGTTTATAGCTCTGCATAGGAGAGCGAAAAGGAAGGCATCTCTTCTCGATGAGCTCTAAAAGTCGGCATCATATTTAGCAAGCTTGCAAAAATTACTGAGCTGACAAAAGACGAAAAATTAGAAAATTTTCTCGAAAAATGACAAGAATTTTTGCCAAAAAGTGAAAATTTTGGAAAAAAATTTACGTAAAATTAATCAAAAATACGTATTTTTTTCTTCCGGCCGGGAGGTGGTGTCTGGCGCCGGTTCGGGGGAGCTCTGGCGGAAAAGCTAGAAGTCAGGGTCTTTACCATCTGCCCTCACAGCAGTTTTGATGCAAATCATTGTGTTCGATTTTGATAAACATCGACTAATCGGTCTCATTCATGTTGTTTGATCGTTTAGGAGGTAGAGACGGAGCAATATCAGCAGCTGTTTCATCCGGAGCTGGCGACGCTCGGCTACGCGGGCATCTTCTCGCCCAAATCGCGCGCGAAGACGATGGCGGACGCCGATCGGGCGCATGTCGACGGCTGTGCGATCTTCTGGAAGACCACCAAGTGAGTGTCGTATTGTATGCATACATTTTCTAGCTTGTCGATCAGTTTTAACGGGATGTCTCTTGCTTCGAAGGTTCACGCTTGTGCGTCAGGCGCTTATTGAGTTCACGCAGCTGGCGATCGCGAGTGCGCACGGATCCGAGCGTATGCTCAATCGTGTTATGACGAGAGACAATATCGCTATCGCTGCTGTCTTGAAGATTGAGGAAAACATCTATGGTATGATGTTTGAAAATTAACAAAAAAAATTTAGGGGGAGAGCCAAAACCAAAAGGGGTCAAATATCGAAACCCTATTTTATGCTTAGGCGAAGACGCGTCACGCGTGAGTAAGTCTGAGAGCTTCGTCGGCTCACCGCTCGTCGTGAGCACAGCGCATATCCACTGGGACCCCGAATTGTGCGATGTGAAGCTCATCCAGTCGATGATGCTTGTGCAAGAGCTTGCGCACGTCCTCCGCCAGACTGCTGAGACGTGGTCGACACTTACGACGAAGGGCGGCCGTGCGTCGTCGCCGACGAGTGATCTGCTTGGCGACACGAGTGGTGGAGGGGCGCTACAGAACGGGACGACAGAGGACGAGGTGGCTGATGCGGTTGCTGAGGCGCCACTTTTGCCGAGCGATATTCCTTTCCTTGTGTGCGGCGACTTGAACTCGCTGCCTGAGTCAGGTCAGGTTCGCTCTCGCCTTGTCGTTCTTATGTATAATAGATAGTTTTTGGTGTACAGGTGTGTTCGAGTATTTGACGTCGGGACGCATACCGGTATCGCATCCGGATCTGAAGGAGTTCAAGGGCGACTCGTGTCTGCTCAAACTGAGCACCGTCTCGGAGAATGCCGAGTTCTATACGCATCCGTTGCGGCTCTCGAGTGCTTACGATAGCGAGAGCATGCCGTTCACGAATTATACGTATGTTGTGTAGTGTATTTTTGAATAATCGATTAATTATTGGGGGACGTTTTTAGCTTCGATTTCAAAGGGACCATCGACTATGTGTTTTCGTCGACGCCGTCGCTTGTTCGACGTGGTTATCTCGGGCCTCTCGACTCGGCGTGGTTCGCGGAGCACAAGATCATCGGATGTCCGCATCCGCATGTTCCATCCGATCATATCCCGCTCCTCGTTGAATACGGGCTTGTGCCGAAGAACCAAAGAGAGGCGAGCAGTGAGCGCTCGACGCCTGCTCTTGGCCACTTGTAGTGAGTTGCACGTTTGGCGAGACCAACGATGGAGGGATTGAGCTCACACCCGGCATTCTTTCTTGCGGCAGTTCGTTTTCTCTTGTTTTTATGTGCAACGCGAACGCTCTTTCTCTTTCTTTCGTACGTCTAGGATGTAGAACGATGAGCACCTGTGCATCACCATTGGACTCCATGCAGTGTCGCTTTTTATCTCTTTGTCAGCTATCGTTGCTGCTCGTCTAGTGGCATTGCACTATTCGTCTATTGCTTCTAATACAACAGACTGTCAGGGAGGTCGTTGAAAATATCGATTTTTGCTGAGCGGTCCAACGTGCTAAGTTGAGCTGAGTTGTGCACATTTTGTGTGCTTATCGATCGAAGTGGGATGTCAGTTCTTGGTGGCATTACGATTGGTCGTTTCGCGCCAAGAACGATGGAAAAAAACGATAAATTAGTTTTTATTTGCAATTGTACTACTTCGATCGATATTTGTGTGCATAATAGCGATCTCGTTGTCGTGCACGCCTTCCGCTTGCGAATGGAAAGGAAGAAGTTGAGACGAGGGAGTTTAGGAGTTGCAAGAGCGCATTCTTATTGATTGAGGTGAAAGCTGCTACTTTCTTGGATAACGGGGGTATCACTGAAAGACGTGAGTAAATAGTACAGACATGGGCGGTTGTAGCTCTAGCGAAATCTCACTCCTCAGGTTGCGCGCCGCTCTGAATTGTAATTTATGTTCTCACTATTGGCTATACAATTAGTAGATATGTTAGAAGTTAGATTATTGAGAATAAAAATCGATATCTTTTTCACCCTCCCGCCGTCGTCCTTCATTTAAATCGTCGTCGTTTTGGCCGTGTTTTTCATTCGCGCCGATCGATGGATAATTGTTTTTATTTTCTGCGTGCATGCTTCGGCCAGCTGCGCTATACTTTGTCTATATCTATCTCTCTGTATATTCGTTCGTGTTTGTGTAGTCTTTATGTGTGGTAGGCGAGGAGAACGCCAATTTACCGCTTTTTCTTTCGTTTTTACTATCCAACCGAGCCGTCTGTTTTTCACGTTTTTAACGGCGCGACTAGTACTGACGAGTACAAGTATTCTTTGCTGCTATTTTGGGTGGAGATAGCGATTGAGTGTGCGTGTGACCGAGCCCAACTTGTGATGGACTTGTTCTCGTTAGGAGTGTTGTGCTTGTGTTGCTTGTTTATTTCGGATCGATGGACGAAGCGGTAAAACAACGTTGTTTCACGCTATCAACTGTTTGACATTTCGGATCAGATTCAGAGATACTCTACGTGTTCACACTGCACAGGCACTTTTAATCACCTTATATAAATAGAACGCGTCGTTATTTCAGTGGTGCTAGGTATCTCAAGACACACTCGAGTGACGGACCTACACTGAGTTTGTATTCGAACGTAGTGACTGATTTAGTAGCGGCCAATGGCCAGAGTTAGGCACGACCAGAGGTGGCGGGTGAGAAGAAAGATCGCGAAGGTGTTCACGACGAGAACGAAACAGATGAGTACGGGTATCAACGCGTAGCAACATGCTCAAGTTTCCAAGCGTCCGTTCTCCAAATCAGGCATGGTTGAAGCTGCAACGGCCGACTTCGATGAACTCATTAGACTTATAAACGTGTTTCGATTGAGGTGAAAACCTCTGACCCAACGGGCGGATGAGGAAACAGCTTTTGGGCCGTAAATTACGCAAACTGCGAATCGCTGACAGCAAGCGAAGATTTGCCTCACCTGCAGACGATTCGAACTTCATCAGTCTACTCTCAAGCTTTCTGCGTCTAAGATTCTGCACGAGTGAGGAGTCGACGGTCCATTATGGATTTCTCAACCCTCCCTTGCGGTGTCCGAGCAACGGAGGCATCGATCTACCTATTATGACGTCATACATGCATGTCACCTGTCGACGGAAAAGATGAACGAGCGTATATCAAATTTATTCTCAAACAACTACGACACGAGTCATAAAGAGACAACAAAAGAAAAGCGCAAGCGCCGATCCCATACACATGTGCGACAACGCGCCGAGAGCAAGCAGCAACGTACACCGACACCGTAGACAGGCGGTACATAATAAAATACATCATTCACATCTGCAAACACTGCGAGTTTACACGTACACAAGTAGCTCATACGTACAGAAACAAAAATCGATAATATATCGACAGTGTGCGCGCGTGAACAAAGCCACCTACATACGTACTTCTCTCTTTCTTTTCGCCCTCAAGTACGATGACTAGCTTATAATTCGTGTGTACGGTCTCTCGGCACGCCAACCGTTCTCGCTCAATCGTTCCTTTTCGTCTGCCAGTTCGTCCTCTAGTAGTCATCGCCGCGACTGACCACCTCCTTGCACGTCGGTCGCAAGAGGATCGTGTGTTCCCACTGTGCCGTGTAGCAGCCGCGCATGTCACACAGCGGTGGATACGCGTTTACGATGTCCTTGTCGCAGAGGTCCTAACATACACGAGAGAAAAATCAATACTCGCTCTGTGCATAGAAAGAGACGAACCTTCAATGCCATGAGGTACTTCGTCTCGCCGAGCCGATCGAGCCATCGACGACAGAATGCGAGTGTCGAGAAGTTCTTCGTGATTGTACTAAGTAGTTGCTTCGAACGAGCGAGTCTACACGGTCAAGACAACGTTGGGCAAAACTAAATCTAATTGAAAGATTGACCAACCAATCAATAAATCGCTGTGCAGTAAAAAGCACGCGCCACATGCAGGCGTACCGAAGTGGAACATGCTCAGCGTCGAAGCGTTTCATGTAGTGCGAACACTCCATGTCATCGTGAACGATGCCTTTACCGGTCGAGCCGAACGTCTCAATCGCGTACGTCTCGTTCTCCTAAAATACGTACAGTACGTACGATAATTCACATAGAAGCGAGTCGAACAACTCTGCTAACCTCCATCTTCGTCGCCTCTCCGCCTTTGACGATCGGCACCGTCTTTCCAGCATGGATCTGATACGATCCGATCGAGTGCCCGTTAAGATTGCGGATCGGTTTTACTAAAATCAAAAATAGACGAAAAAATCAATAAATCGATACTAAGCGCGCACTCACCTTGATAGGTCTTTCCATCGATCTCGACCTCGTACGACGTCATCACCTCCTCGATGGCCTCGCCAACATCGCAGAGACGAACATCGATGCCCGCCTCGCGAATGCCCGTGTTGGTCGCGTCGCGAACAGCCTCGACGAGTCGATCGAACTGCGGGTTGAAGTGCACGGTGAACGCGCAGTCGATGATGCGTCCGTTCACGTGGGTACCGAAGTCGATCTTGCATACGTCGTTCACACCGAGTACGGTAGTGTCGCCCGCGTTCGGCGTGTAGTGTGCCGCGCAGTGATTCAGCGAGCAACCCGTCGGAAACGCCAAGCCTGACCCAATAGAGACCAATAATCGATTGATTATCGATTTTTTCATCGAATTTCTTACCGGCTTCGAGACCCTTCTCGTTGATGAGCTTGCGTGAGCACGCCTCGAGTCGCTCGCAGATGTCGATCATCGTCATTCCCGGCGCGAGCCACGACTTCACCCACTTGCGCGTCTGACGATGCGACTCGGCGGCGCGACGAAAGTCTCGATGAGCATCCTCGTAGCTCATGTCAAGTGCCTTCTTTTCCTCGTTCGTCATTCGATTCATCGCTGTCGTGCTGAGATTACCGCGAAAAAGAAATGAATCGGTATATCAATAACAAAGAATGAGTCAGATGTGAGGCACTCACTCGTCTTTCAGAGGGCGGTATTCGTGTATCTCGCCGCACGGATAGACGCCGCCAGCAAAGATCTCGTCAATTGGGATCGATGGCGGATCCGTTTGCTTTCGAGGCTCGCCGTTGAGACTTGGAACTCGGCCATTCGCGTCGACACCCGGCGCTGGCGACGTTTTCTGCTCAGATGCTGCACAAGAAAGCGACGAGAAAATCAAAGTCGCAGCAATTATGTGTAGCTGGTTCTTCGGCCTACCTGCTTTGTTCTTCTTTCCTGTTTTCGGTTGTGCGGCTGGCTGGCCGTTCGCCACCGCCTTCTCGACGGCGGGTGCGGGCGTCACGTGATTCACATTCGACTTTGCGTCGAGCGATCGAATAATCTCGTCGATGTCGTCGTCCTCCTTTGTCGCCGCTGCTGAACCGGTCTTCGTCTTCTTCTTCTTTCCCTTCTTCTTCTTCGCCGGCTCGGTGGCACCGGCGTCGTTGAGCACGTCGTCTTCGTCGTCAGCGGCGACACCGTCCGACAACTCTTTACGTTCGGGCTTTGTCTGACAACCGGCCATTTTCGTTCCTTCACCGAGTAGCAGACACCACACGCACGCTTCTATAATGATTGCACAGAGAGTGCAAGCGAAACAATATTGCGAAGCGCATTCAAACAATAAAATGATACTCTTGCTACGTGGTATAACCTCTGAGGAAAAAGCCCAATTTTGAAAATACGATATCTCAACGTAAGTTTACAAAGACTTTAGTCACAAATTTCATAAACTCGTGCAAATTTTGCACTGCGCAAATTTTAAGGAAAATTTGTAACTTTTAGCAGGGAGCCAAGGAAAAGACTACGCCACTCTTTCGGTAGTGATCACATAAAAACATAAGTCTCTGGTTGCCGAAGTAAACCAATGATTCATGCTATAGATAAAACACACAAAACTTTTGGATTAAGAAAAATGCGACGGTTTTTTTGATGGACAGAATCACAATTTCAAAGTCGCCATCTTAAATGTAATTTAACATCGGTGGTTCGCAAAGAACGCTGAATATTGGCAACAGAAAAATGGCGGAGAACTCGTGGAAATGTGCAGCATAAAAAAATAACGTGGAAAATGCGGGTCGTGTGATTTACGAAACGCGAACTATCGATAGCAAGGTACCTTTTTGGGAGTTGTAATACCATAACTTCTAAATAACGCTGCACCCAAATAATTCTGCATGCAACACTATTTAGGGATCAACATTAATTGAAAAATAAAACTTGCTCTTGACAGCAGGACTTGTTGTAAATGTCGCTCAAACAGCCAGGTTTGAGTAAACGTTTTTGCCAGCGAAGTTCGCGCTATTTTGAAAAAATGACCAGCTGCCCAGTTGAGAGGTACGTTGCGGAAACTGTTGTGAGCGTACGTAACGCAATTGTAACGTATATTACTTTCCGAAAAATGCTTTCCAAATAAAGTTCCATGCAACACTATATAACGGATGGGCGTCGCTTTAGCTTCACCATAGCTTATTTCGCCCCGCCGACGAACCGCCCTTCTCTCGATTGGTCAGTTTGAATCGTACCTAGCTAGCTTATAGTAGCTTGTCTTTGTCGTTATCAAGAAAGTCAGCCTGAGAGAGTGGACTACCACCCACGTTTTTCGGCCTCCCCAGTTTACCCGAGGTGGTCTCTCGTCTGTTTTGTATAGTGTACCTACCATTTGTTGTTTGTTGTCCTGTAAAAAAAGAATATGCTTAATTGTCGAAGCTTCGTGTTTGGATCAGCCTATCCGAGACGTTGGTAAGCTACCGTAACCCGTATTATCCGGATGGAACCGGATTACGATGCGCATAGAAACTCATGGCCATTTGAGGTAAGAATGCTGGGCAGCTGTTTTGTATTATAACACTGTATCTCGAGATACAGGGTTATGTCACAAAACACATCATACGGTAGCCCTCTTGAGGGCGAACGCCACT
>JAQGBB010000200.1:0-23440 GCA_034691745.1 Prismatolaimus dolichurus
TGTTGTTAGCTGCCTTATGGGCCATCAGAAATCTCGTCTGATGTGCTAAATTTTTTGTGCTCATGTGTCGTAGTCGGTGCACTCTAGTGCGCACGGGACACTCGCAAACACAAAGTGTTACTTAATGTACCTGTTACTTAATGTACCACCCCACCCTATGACTTTGACTCAAAACCAGCCAGCGCTGTCCATGTCTATGTGTGGCACATTCGGATGTTCTATCGGCGTTGCGACAGCTAAGGAACAACGGACTTGCGGTTCTCTCGACGCCTGCGCCGGGAGTTGCAAAGTGACCGCGCTTCTCTCCTTGGTGCCGTACACGCCTTGCCGCTGTCGCCGACCTATCGGAATTCCAACAATCACACTCGCGCTCGCCACAGCTATGGCTGCCAACGAAGACTTATCGTCGAAACGCCGTTTGCTTGCCGGCTCACACTTTGGCATTTTTGTTTTCCTACAAAGTCGAGGGTAAACACGAGAGTTGTTCCGAGAATATAGCTTTTAAGCATTACCGGCTTCCAGGCGTATTCCAGCAGCACCCCATGCATCGGAGCTCTCAACTCAAGTCGATAATGCGGACGAGAGATAATATAGTCAAATGCGCATTAAAATTTACAACAACCAGATTAGCAATGAACCTAAAGAGAAAAGTATATTCGTTTTTTAATTTCATGAAACTTTGTAAAATGCTGTCGATTATTTGAATTTGACTGTCTAGGCCGGCGCTTATAAACCCAAAGCGAATCCGTGTAATGCTAAAGCGTAAGTCATGAGAAGTATTCATGGCAGCACGTTCGTAAGCGCGGTTGCCTTGACACCGAGGCTATTTTTATTACTAGTTTTAGCCCGGCATGAAACGTTCAAAGCAAGCTTGCTGCACGATCGACGTGTCCAATTGTTGATTGGATTCCTCGAGGCGGTAGTTCGGAAAAGCCTTTCGTGGCGCTACGCGCGTCATTTCTAGGTAGGGACACGCGGCTGCTCAATATCCATGGGTACGCGTCCGTCAAGATGATAGACTACGGTTGCACCACAACTTTAGCTAACCTTTTCTATCAATGGCAAACTTGCAAGCACACGATATTGCTACATGTGATGTGACGGAGAAAACACGCAGAGGCTTCATGAATCGAGTTGTCACTGACAACTTGTCAGTGGCCACAAAAGTCGGTAATCATTGCAATTTGAGCACTAAAAATCAAAATTTTTGAAAATTCGACGAAAAAATCTTAAAATGCTTTATTAAAAGTTTGGCGTAGTGATTACTTTGTCAACAAAACTTTTGTTACAAACGCGGTTTTGTAAGGAATAAAAAACAAAACAAAAATTTAGTAAGGCTCAAAATACAAAAAATTTGAAAAAGGCGAAAAACCAACAAAATGTTTGTTTTTATTTTGTTTTTTAATTGAAAGTCTAGAATTGATTCGCAACGGAGCTAGAAGTGGTCGCGTGATCGACTTGTTCCAACATTTCTCAAGATTTACAAAAAAATTTGAAGGATTGTCGCTTGCTTTTAGTGCTCTATTTTTGAAACATTTCTCGGCTCGCTTACGCTCGCCGTCATTTCTTCGCAAATTTCTCGGGTCGTTGCTAAGGCTAGCGCACAAATAGAAACTCAGGTATTCTTATACACGAGACTGTCTTCAATTTACCACCCAGTCGTGGACGCTTTTTTCTATCATTTAGACGCTAAAATCTCCGCGCCCGTATTAATACAATCCTGGCGTCACCAAGGGCGATTGATGAAATTTGTCGCGTTTTCGCAAAAGGCACTTTTTAGCCAGTCATCAAACTTTTAATGCTATTTCAATTGGTTGGTATTAGGGCAGTGAATTGTCCGGATGAATGAAGCACGACAACCCGATCTGTATCAGGGTTGGCGTTTGGGGGGGAGGCGAAAATTTTGCCCTCCCCCCATCCCCATGGAGCTCCCATTTTGAGGCAAAAATTTTTTCAGATTGAAACCAAGCTAACAGAACGATTCGGTCACACTGTTTGCTCAAAAATAATGGAATTTTGAGAAAAACTTTAAAAAATTTTTCGAAAAAAATGGCAAATTTTTTTTGGAAAAAATGTCGTTGGCGAATGGGGGCATTTTTGCCGCATTGGGACGGGGCGGGGGCCATTTTGCCAACCCTGTATGAATGCAAGCTTTGTGGAAAATTAACTGTCCAATGGTTTTGATTATACTAAATGGCAAGGTACTTCAGCCGACTCAAAAAATAAAGTTGAAAAGGTCGATACAAAGTAATCACTAGTTTGGCTCCGAGACCTCGCTAGCGAAAGTTGTAGTGGAACAAAAACGCCTCAAATGATGACAGAAAGTAAAATCAAAATAGAATTCAATTGATTCAACCAATTTGATCGTCGCTAGTTTACTTTGTCGCTTTGAATAGTGCATAAAACGTACATCGCGATTAAGAACATGCGTTGCGCGCACACTTTCTCGCAGATCCGATGTTTCTGCTTTCAAAGCTACCCTCGGAAGTTCGGACAAAACTTCGACTTATAAGCCATTCGAAAAAGAAAACAGCACGTGAGCATTCAAGCGTACTTTAAAACTTCACTTTAAATTTATAAAGAACACGCAAGATTTGAATGCGAACTGTGCAGCAAATGTCAAAACCAGCCTCCGTTCTCCAGGTCGACACGTGGAACATTCGGATGTTCTACCGCTGGCGCAGGCAGACAAGCAGTTGTTGGTTCTCTCGACGCCAGCGACTGACAAAGCGAAGTTGCAGTGCAGAGGTTTCTCTCCTTCGTACCGTACACGCTTTGGCGGTGCTGCCCGATGGCTGCGGAAATTTCTACGATTGCGCACGCCATTGCAAGAGACGCGGCCGTCGCCGAAGCTTTATCGAAAGTAAAGCTTTTGGTCGTTCAGCCTTGGGCTCCCGTTGAACAGTTTTGCATTCGTGTACTAATGAAAATTCGGTTAAAGAACTGAAGTGACAGAAGTTACATTGCGTGATCAATTTCCCTTACCCGCTTCCAGCAGGATTGCACAAGCAGCACCACATGGTGAAGGGACCACTGCGAAGCAGCAACGTAGTAAAAGTGGAGAAAAACAAAATTCCACCGTAGAACCAAATTGTCAAGACGACGTCGTAGTCAACCTGAAAAGCAAATCGTGGAAAGTAAAACGAAAAGAAATAAAAAATAAATAAAAATATTGAGATCACTCTTTTCATATTGTGTGATTTTTTGGAAAGGTAGTGTTTTTTCAGGAACGATTTTTGACAGTTCTGTTTCCTGCCGTTTCCGGGCGGGTTGGAAAAATTCATGTCTTATTCCGACATTGGCGATAAAAGTACAGACTTCTGGAATAATTCTGTTTGAATGTTGGTCCAATAGTAGAGCGTAAAAAAGCCAAAATTTACAGGTTTGATTGAATTATATGTTTTTATAATGTTACAACTCAGCATGTAAGATTTGCCTAAATTTCGAGGAAATCAAAGATTTGTCAAAATTTGCCGAAAATCCGGAAAAACCCCGAGAAAAACGCGACTTGATCTAAAACACAAAAACGTGAAAAACAACGCGATCGCGTAATCGCGATTTTTAGGGCCCCTAAAGGGAACGTCAACATATGACGTCATGTCTTGGGAGCATCGTTCTAATATAAAGTTAGCTTGCGGGCCAAAAGTAGCTGTGCAAAGTAGTTCCGAAAGTAAAGGTGTTTTGCGTCGTCACGTGACCAGGAAAGACAGACCGGACTGGCTCGTGAAAATTTATAAAAGCTTGCTAGATACCGTGATCTATGTCACAATCGGTTCCTTTATCTAGTACACAATAAAAGAACGACATTTGAGCATAGTTAACTGATACATGCTTTATTTACATTCGAAGAATTTTGCCTTTGTCTCGCCCAACTTGTGGTATCGAAATATTCTCAAGCTATCGGAGGACGCTAATAGCTTCGACGCTTCAACGAACGCTATGCCATTGCCCGACGTGGATATCAGATTTCACGAAAAATTTATCGAGGACTTTCAATTCAACAACGCACGCTGTGCGAGTGCGCTGAAATTTGATTCCACGTCGAAGGGAAAGCCATTTTCCATACTTTCTAGCTGAACATGTTTCACTCTTACTAAACATGAAGCTTTTCTTAGTCCTCATCGGTGCCGTCGCCTTTTTCGCCTGTGGCGATGCAGCGAAACCGCCCGCAATTCGCGCTCTTCTCACAAACGAGGGAATCGGCACCATCAAAGTTATCGGAAAACACTACTTCGTCCTGTACCTCCCGGAGATCAAGAAATCCGTGCGTAACCTCTCCATTACCTACCCGCTACCCCTGTTCAACGGCACGCTCGACACGAGGATAACGCTCGGAAATCCTCGAATCGCCGACGTCAGTCTCCCCGACTTCCATCACGTGCTCGTCTCAAACCACACCATAAAGCTGCGCACGAACGGAGGGAACTTCAAAATCTGGGGCGACTGGTCGGTGAACAATCTCATGCCCTTCCTCCTTCCGAAGACTAATGGTCACTTCGTGGTCAACGCGTCGAATTTCATCACCGAGACCTCTGTCTCCCTGTCGAAGAATAGCGATGGAAAGCTTATCGCCGTCCTCGGAAATTGCACGTCGGCAGTCAACGACGTGGACGTTGACGTCACTGGGGGTCCCGTCGGATTTGTGCTCAACGCCGTTAGTGACCTGATTGAGATGGAGTTTCGCAAACTGTACCAGGCTCAGGCGTGTGCGAAGCTTCGCGGCTACTTTGAGACTGGCGCCAAGACTGTTGAAGAGCAGCCGATGGCCTACTACCTTCACGCAGTGCTTCCGCTCGATTATCAGCTCGTCGAGAATCCGTTCGTCTCCGCTAAGGATGGATGGATTCAAACACTCCATAAAGTGCGTGCGCTGTTTCATATTCCACTTTATGCGACTAATCGGCTTTTGCTTGTCCACATATTGATCCATCGATTTCGTTTATTTTTTGATTTTTGTAAATTATCTTCAATTACAGATTTATCGATTTTTGCTGGCCGGTTTATTGACTTATTAATTTTTTTGTTGAATTGTCCGTTTTATGAGTTAATTGGTCTTTGTACTTATGCGATTTATTGATTTTTTGATTGTAGATTTATTGGTCTATCATTTTTAAAATTTGATTCATTAATTTGTCGATTTTTTTCTTATTGCTTTATCAATTTTTTTACTGAAGGGCGAAATCTCGGTTTTCGGTTTCGGCGGCATTCCCTTCAAACCCGCACCGCTTCCGTCGATCAACCTGACGGAACCTCGAATGGGTATCTACCTCTGGTTATCCGACTACGTCGTCAACTCGGCCTTCTCTAACGTCTACGACTACGAGTACGCCAAGTACGATCTGAGCGAAGAAACACATCCTCACCTCGTGGCGATGCTAAAGATCGACTGTTCCGGCGTGAACGTTGAGATGACCGACTTCTCGCTCGAGTCGGTCCAGCGAAGCTTCTGCTTCGGCCGCTTCCTGCCCGATAGCGTCGTCCAGTGGTATCCGTCGAACGCGACGGCAGCGATCAAGATTACAGCCAATAAGGCGCCGTTCATGAACATCAGCGAAGAACATGTTCGATTTTCCGCAGATGCGAATGTCGAGGTCGACGCAATCCTCTTCCTGTCGCCCGCGGTGAAGAAATCCGTTCTTCGCACTCGCGTTCTTGCCGACGTCGATTTCGTTCCGAAAATTGTCAACCAAACGACGCTTGTCGCGACGGCGACCGTCAATCGATTCGATGTGAATGTGATTAGCGTGGGAGGGTCAACGACGTTTCCCGACGAGGTGAGGGAGGCGTTCGATGAGCAGGCGGAGTTTACGATCAAGCCACTAATCGAGTTCGTGCTGAACGAGCGACTCCAGCATGGCGTCGATATAAGGTTTTGGGATGGCCTGGTCGTGAATCCGGAGTTTGAGCTTGTACTCGAGAGTCGCGCTGTCCGCTTGGGCGCGCGGATGAACGTTTAGGCCAGAATCGAGTTTCCAACGGAAAGTTACTTAGGCCTCACGCCTCTATCCATACTCGTCGATAAAGACCATGATTGCAATATTTTAGTGTGGGATCAAGCAAGTTGTATGATTTTTCGCGAAGATTTTGTGTTGAAATGTACCATATATTAAGAAAGGTCACGTTTTTCTTCTATTTTTAGTCCACATTTTCCCGTAAAAGGTGTTCCTGATCCTTTCATACAGTTTTTTATGACTTCGCCAACTACATCACGCACGCCATAAGTCCTTGTACGGTAAGCAACCGATAGAGATCGGGTTTTTTGCTTTGGATACCTTAGGCTCATAGCTCGGAGCTTTTCGAAGATGAACATTGGAACTTCATTGGAACTTAGCTGAGACCATTTGTTCCCGGCTGACATCTTGTCAAAATTACTAGGCTGCCACAGTCTTGGTTTTGATAATGAATTACTGTTAGATGCGAAAATGTTGGTCAGCTGTCATTGCCCGCTGGAATGTCAGCTAGTCAATTAGCGACACATAGCTCAGGGAGAATAACTGCGGCATCGTAATAATATTTTTTCCAAAACCACTTCTCATGAAGCTACTATTATGACAAAAAGCTGAAGCTCTATATTAAAACGGTGAGAATTCTTAAGTGATTTTACTTTAGCCTCTAGTTTCAAGGAATTTTATTATAAGCTCTAGATTTGAGGTCAGTTACTAGTGCGTGAAAGAGGAATAGCGTTCCGGCTGAATGAAAGTCGTCGTGGGAGAAAGAAGCCAAAGACCCTGGCGTTCTACTTTCCAGCGTAGCACCCGGTTCCACATGCGCAGTTGTACTTGATCGCTGATTCCTTCCGACAGCAGCCTCCGAACTTGCCCGCTTTCACGCACCAGTTTCGACAGTCAGCGTCGTCCCAGACTTTGCAGCTTTCGCTCGTCAGCAAGCAGTAGCTGTTGAGCTGGCAGCGATCGCTTTCGACTCCCTTGCTCGCGGCAACGAACATGTTCTAGAAAAGGGACGGAACAGTGCAGAACAGTTCCCGAAGAGATAGCTACTGGGAGAACTACCTTGACGTCGTCGACCATTAGCGGCGAAGCCGTTATAGCCGACAGAGCCGTCAAAAAGACGCCGACAAACAACAAAGTTGTGTGGATGTTTTTGAAACGAACGTATCGAGAAGAAACATATAGGAAGAGATTTCGATTTTTACTTTAGTTTTAAAGGCCTCCCTACAACCCGAGCTGTATCATGAGGCTGCACGTCACTAACGATGATAGCTTATCTTGAGTTTACGTTACACACACACAGGAGTTAACAAGCAAACGTGTATAACTGCTGGTAGAAAAGCATTTACGCGATGCTCGTCATACGCAGGGAACATGGAGATATGACGTCACATCGGGAAGCCGCTGAGGGACTTATACTGCAACCACGTTAGGTGCGTAAAATAGTTATAGCTGAGAGCAGGTACCCTTTCCACTTTTTTCTTGCAGCTCAGCCAGATCTTTTGGCAAGGCGCATTCTTTAGGGGTCGTACACATATTATATCAACTATGAGGAAGGGGTCCGGCCGATGATGACGAATAATGTCCAGGGGGATGGAAGGGTCTGGCACGCTGATGATGTCAACAACATGACATCGATTCCAAAAAATTTTTGTAGAGACGAAAACATCGGTGCATACACTGGCGAGAAGTGTATTAATTAAAAATTCTGCGAATGTGAAATACGTGCGTCAGCAGTTTCATTGCAAAAATGGCGCAGGAACCTAACTTAAGACGTCTTTTTTGTAAGTACGAAGAAAATTCTGTGCGGATGAACTTCATTGTCTTGAAACTCCATGTGTTCTCGGATTTTTGATTAAGTCATCAAAGGGGAGAGAGGGTGCAGCTATTGATGACCAAAAGTGCTCAGGGAAAGGTGGAAAAATGCTGATTTTTGATGACGTAATATGTGTACGATCGCCTACAGCTATTTCTCAACGTTACACATTAATAGTTCTGGGAGTCATTCATATTCTACGTAGAATTGAAAACGCACTTTTTAGACCCCTACCCCCGTCGTAGAATTTTATAACACATGGAGATAGGCCTATGTTTAGCACATAACGTAGAACTTAACCCGACCCCACCCCCTCTGTCATTCTACGTAGAATATGGATGACCCCTGTAAAGGTGACCGACCACGAGCAGCATATCATCCAAAAGTCGACCATCGCTTATTTATTAAAAAATTGTCGTCGGAAACAACAATTATACCAAAGACACGACACTTATGCTATCTTTTTGTTGTTTGTTCAGCGGTCTGGCCCTCGAAAGCCGTACGTAGTCTTAGAAAGCAGAAAGTCCCGCACACTTTCTCCGGGCGGTTCGGCTAACTTGCATTGTTGGGAGATTGAAATTCCACTCGCTTAAGCGCTCTACTGAACGATATTCATTTTCGTCGTCTCGTCGGCATTTTCTAACTCTATTGACAAATACGATTAGTGCAAGTGTGAATGTGGCAAGTACAAAAAAATCAAACTTGCAACCTTCGACGTCTTCATCGAAAACATTGTCAAACTTCCTGTTCCGAAAGCGAGTCTTTTTCTTACCGATGTGCAAAAGGGCAAGGTCGCAGACAACTTCGACCTGAAAGCCAATAGAACAACAACCTTGCACTCAGCTCACTGTCAGCTTTGAATTCAAATGGATTATTTTTATGAATCAGCATTATATATTATGTTTTATGCATCAGATTTATTTACATACTATTTATTTTATTTTTATACATCAAATGTATTAAACTACACATTCTGCACGCCTCTGTTAAGTTCATCTCAAACCCATATCTTTCGGCGTTTTTTCCCCCGAAAACTGAGCGTATTTTTTAAACATATTCGAGGGGAGGCATGACCCGACGAAAACCAATACGGTCTACATGGAATATGAACCGTAAAAATTCGGCATTTTTGTATTTTTTTCATTTTTGAAGAAGTAGAAGTTGTTGATATGGCTTTGTTTTTACACCAGTATGGCTCAATCAATGAGAAAGAAAACCTACACAGCCGAGTAAAGCGAGCCCCGAACCAACATTGAGCAAAAGTGGTACGACGCCAAATTTTCCACCATGTGCTTCCACAGTGATAATGAATAGTAGCCCGAACGCCTTGTACAAGTCGCGGTAGTCATCAGCAGCCAACGAGTAATAGTTTGCGTATCTAAATTTAGCAGAAAATCGGTTCAATCACGCCTGGCCATGTTTAGGACAAAAATATGCAAATTTCCTCTAATTTATTTTTTTCTATAATATTTCTCTTCTTCTATTTTTCCCCCATTCTGTTTTTCCTCCCTTCTATTTTTCCCTATTTAATTTTTTTCTATTAAAATAAAGGAAAAGAAATTTCTACCTAAAATAGGATAACGCCAAATTTTTCTAAAGTTGCAAGTTAGCTTTCAGTCGCACGATTTCGCGCTACAATGGACGTGCGAATTGGAATGTAAAAAATTTTGTGAGAAAAAAATGTTAGTGTTAGTTTAATCAGAAAAAGTTGAAACGTTATAAAACGAAATTTTCTCTGTACCGACGATTTTAGCAAAATTTCAAAAGATCATACTTCGAGTCCGAAAAAGTCTAATTTGTTTTGCGATTTTATCAAAATTTAATTGATTTGGTAGTTTTTTCATCATTTTTTGCGAAAAACGCACAGTTGAAAACTTATTTTTGCAAACCGTTTTGTTCTCTTTGCTCATTATGACAAACGTTTGTGGAACATCAGTTGCAGCTGATTCACCTAAAATTCCATCCTGGTGAAATCTTCGCCTGTGCCTCGTCGAGTCTTCGAAATCGATAGGTTGGCATACAACTACTCGTCGACACGTCGAAGTTGCACTCCCAGGTAATAAAAATTCCAACAAGTCCGCCAGAAAAAAGCAACTTCTGCTGCGTCGCGTCCACGTTTGCTGTCTTGTTAGCAGCGAGAATCGACCATTTCAAAATGTCTCCGAGTCGAAAGATGGGGCAGAATGGGTCGCTGTCTGGATTGTATACGCACTTTCGCAGATACGACGCGTTGTTAACGCTGTCGATGATATTTTTCCTTAGCATAGCAAGGAGAGTGGCAGAAACGAGCACTCCAGCCTTCGGCGAAAAAGCGTACTCACAGTTTGTAGCCAAATTTAGGAAATTCGACAAAATTCTTCAGCAAAACGGTAAAATCCACTGCATCCGGTATCAGCGGCGTTTGACGTGCTCTGCAAATTTGGGTGTAAAATATTATTAAATTTAAAAAATCTTCTGCAGCGCAGGAAAATTATTGTTAAAAATCACTAATACTATTATTTTCTAAAAATTCGCAAATTAAAACAGAATTAATTTTTAACCGCTTTCTTCAGATTTTAAATATAAACTCGGAATTTATATTTATTTAAAAATTCGCCAGAAATGTGTTATTGCACTATTCAGAGAACGTTAGTTTTCAAAGGTTATTTTTACAATAATATTATTTCTGCCAAAGAAAAACAATATTTCCGATTTTCTGTTTACTGAAGAAATGTCTTTTCAAAATTAGATTGAATAATAATAAACTAATATAGTCATATATTGAAGAAAATAAACAAACATATCAATAAATATTAATAAAATTAATATGATTAATAAATAAACTTGAAATTTATATTTAAATTGGTTCTTTTTTTGTGGGCGCACCCGAAATCGTCTTCTTCTAACGGACACCATGCGTGAACTTCGCACGTGCTCGTCAACGTCGTATTGTCGGCATTATAGTATGGAACGCAGTTTCCAGTCATGTATCCATTTCCGCCCCGAAGCGTCTTCCCTCGTACACATCGGTTGTGTGTGCTATTGCATGCCGCGTCGTAAACATTTGAATGCTACACGATCACGCAAGTCGAAAATTCGTACCGTCGGAAACTCCAAGGCTCACCTCCGCACACGTGGTCTGACGTTGCCGCTTCGTGAGCACAGCGTTCGTCATCACGAAGAACGCGTTGCTTTCGTGCGCTGGAATCACGTAGTCGGCGGTATCCCAGATTTTGTACGCGAGCGATGCTGGAAGATCGGAACGATTCTCGGAAAACGATGTTCCCTTTACCTTTGAAATGACGCTGCTGAAGCCGACGTCGGTGTCTTGATAGCCCTTTTCCCACACTATAGCATAGCTGTAAAGCAACAGCGACATTTTCAGTTTCTGGTCCAGGCACGCGATAGGAAACTAACTCGTGTGTTTACTTGTCACTTGAGTTCGATTTTGTAAACAAAATAACGACAACGACACCAACTATTGGGCACGAAATTTATAAAATATAAAATATCTACAGCGTGATAAAATGCGTTGAAATCGAAAAACACTGTAACATGAAAAATAGTGCAAACCATTGCTAACGGAATAAAAACAGAGATTAGCGAGAAAAGATCTCGCTAAATGTGCTCGCACTTGCCATACGTTTCCACTTAGAGTCTCCACAATATTGAGTGACCCAAAGCATAAATGATAAAGGCTCACAGCTGTGCACATAGTCTGCTAAAATGTTACAAAACATCTCACTCAAAATGCGTCAGCGACGTGACGTCTCACTAATTTTTGAATGATATAATTCGCATTTCCGCCTATTACATACAAACCATGAAGTTTTAAGTATCACAAATTTCGTTCTAAGCGCCACTGTAGAAAAATCATCGTTTCTACTAGGTGTTAAACCCTGAATGACCATCGAATTCTGAACAAAAAGAAATAATTTTAATTGAAAATTAATTTTTGCTTTACTGGAAAAAGCCTGGCTAAATTTTTGTTGCACTTCTCAGGCGCACATTATGGCGTGGCTATTGCGCATTGAGGCGCAAAATAATGCTGTTCGGCAAGCTAAAAGCAGCCCACCTACCAGGAAAAGGTTAGTCAAAGTTGAAATTTCCAAACTATCGGCACAGTGGTAACCGCACGTGAACGTACGGCAACAGCAAACGTGTAAGTAGAAATAGGAATACGAGTCTAGGCGACGGGCGACATTTCGAGCGACAGCATGACATGTCGCCCGATTTTATTCGCTACAATTATATCATATCTGCAAGTCCGCGAAAATGTTTCACAATTGCTTATACTTTTGCCACAGTACAAAATTGAGCAAGTACCAAGACAAAGACCACAAGTACGGCAGCACACTTTTTCATAATGCAGAAAATTTTAATTTTTTTTTCTCGAAAACATTGAAAGTGCAGAAAAATTACAAAATTTGTAGTTTACAGATGACTTTTTTCTCAAAGTCGAAATCCCGGCGACATAAAAATATCCGGGCGACATCAGTCCGGGCGAATTTGCATCCCCAAGTAGAAGGCGTCGATGGTGCACAGTTTGCGGTTTGCTTTCAATTAGCTCACGCAGCTGCTGTTGCATTATATATGAATGCGACCGCATCACTTTACCCAACAACGTAGCCGATGACGAGAAGCTGTAACGCTCGGTACAAAATTCCGAATCGAACACTCTCAACGACCATAATTTTCGGTGTTTCGTATGTGCACATGTTCGCGACCATCATCTTGTACCACTGCTTTTTGGAAAACATTTTGCTGCCGATAGCAGAAGGTATTTTGATTTAGAAAATATTTAAATAAAAAACCTAGAAGCACTGAAAAGCACTAAGTTCAATTCATTACAAAATCTCGTCAGGTGGACAAAAGCGCGTAGAAGGTAACAAAGGCGCCGCAACAAAGTTTTGTGGTTGAAATACGCCCAAAGAGACAAACAAAAGACAAAAAAAAATATTTTTTTTCAGCAAAAGAATGTATGCGCTCTAAGAAGAGATGAACATTCGCGACTATCAACAAGGGAAAATCTGCAACGCTGTTGGTAAACGAACTGTGTTTTCCTTCTTCAGGCTCCGCTGATAACGTTATTGCGTCCTGTCTGGAGCCCGAAGGGCGTAAGCAAAAGGATGACTAAGTGGTTGAAAGAATACTATCCCCCCTTTTTACCATTTCCCCCCTATTCCCCATCCCCAGGGATCCTCCGGTGGATCCCCCGGGGATGCCAACTTTATATTGTTGCGATCGTACGTCGGAAGCTCGCCGATTTTTTTATTTTTTTTTTCAAGAGAGCGAGGAAAAACGCAGTACGGCGACAAATCGTGGCCTCCTTTTCTCTCTTGCTTCCGACTTACGTGCTCGTGTTTTTTTGTCAAACGGCAGGATGCCTTTTCGGCTTTGCCGATTTACTGGTTAAACACTTGGCGCTCATTGTCATTATATAACAGTATATGAACGTATGGCGTCACGTTAGAAATAGGCATGGCGTCTGGTCGAAAATATCGTTGTGTGCAGAGTAAGAATTAGTGTAGAAAGAAAAAATTCATAACGTCAAATTTTGTGAACCTCATATCAATGTCCATTTGAGGAGCTGGTGATAAGCGTTTTCGGATTGTATTTGTGCCAAATGGAAAAGTTGGCTTTGAAAGTTACGACATGTGAAACGCGACGTTCGTCACCGTCGGAATGAGAACCTTTTCGCAGCTGTCCAAAAGATAATATTTTTAGCTTTTTTTAGCGGGAAAGACGAGACACGCATTCGGCTAAAGAACCACGTAAAAATCGAGTCTACGCCTCGTCCGGCTGACTCGCATATTCCAGGTTTCCAGACGTCAAACTTTTAACTCTAGCGGCAGAAAAAACAACTGACGTAAAAGCTCAGAAAGGTGCTGCAGTGCTCGTTATTCATCTGCTGCAAGACAGCAAGCATCTGCGAACTGACGAGTGACAACAGCCGCATCTAGTATTAGCATTCTTTTCTCACATGAAATAGTCGATTATTATCATTTATTTGCACCAGTGTGCGCGATAAAAGGTTTCACACTGACGTCTCAGATTTAATTGCTCGGAAATAGTTTTTTGTTTTAAAAATTTGACAAAGTAGCAGTTAAGAGACTAAAAGCAGCAGGATAAGATCAAATCCGTAGCAAAATACTATACCAATAAGTATTAAACAGATAAAGAAAATTTTAAAATATTGTTTGCAGTTTTTCAGCACCGGAAGTAGTAACAGTTATTAGTGCTGCGGTCTTCGAAAGACCCGAACTGTATTGCACATTTTCTCCAGTTTTTTCAACGTTCCGCTCCTGCAGATCTCGTGGGCTTTTACTGCGTGTTCATTTTGACCGCTTCATCCGCAGTAGCATTGTCTATAAGCAAATACAAAAGGATTACGTCTATAAGCAAATACAAAAGGATTACGTCTATAAGCAAATACAAAAGGATTACGTCTACAAGCAAATCGGTAAAGCGAAAAAAGCATTCTGCCGTTTGCCCAAAAAAACACGAGCACATACGTTTTTAAAGCAAGAAAGGAAAGGAGATTACGATTTGCTCTTATTCTACGTTTTTCCTTTCTCTCTCTTGTGGAAAAAATTTATCTTCCGGAGGCTTCGTCTACCGAACTCTTTACCATGGGCAAGTTGGCGGCTACCATTGGCACATGGGATAAGAGGAATAATAGGGATTGAGGGAATGGGGCATAAGAGAGGATAATCTCAGTTTGACCGTAAAGCTGTCCTTTTTCCGCGCTACGCGCTCGAGACAGGATGCCTTGAGAAAGGACGCAAAGTTCAACCTTCTTCGTCATCGTCGATAATGTTCTCGAACTTTCTGTTACGGAAACTTGACCTCTTCTTGCTGATGTGCAGGAGAGCAAGATCACAGACTACCTCGACCTGCAAACGTAAATCGGCTAAGCCAAAAAGCAGAAAATGCACAGGGAAGCAATCCTGCTTCCCTTTAACATTCTGGAAGAGTTTAGAACACTCATTTCTTCCAGAATCTCCGTGGACTATGAGATCCACCAGAAGTTGTGCCAAATCGATTTGGAACTAAAATCGAATTTTCTTGAGACTGGCTTCAGTGACTTTGGGTTCCAACATCCCAAAATGTCAAAAAAGTTATGGCATCATTTTTAGATGCTGGAAACCAAAATTTCTTCAGCCAGTCTCAAGAAAATTCGATTTCAGTGTCGAATCGATGTGGCGTTACTTCTGGCGGACCCGATATACTGCATGTTCCTCTCGATTTCATCTAGATGTTTCTTGCGGGATGTAGGACAATAGAGAAGGCAGCCTGTTAGAAGTTACATTTCAGCTAGAATCCCATTTATGGGTGCCAGTTGCAGACATGCAAAAGTGTCGAATTTTCCCTTGAAAATCGTCCCGAATGTTGGAAAAATCACTGAACGATAAATCACTCATTTGAGAAAATACGTTTAGTGAAATTGATTATGATCTTTGCTATTTCTTTAAAATATGATACTTAAAATTCATTCATAAAACGAAGAGATCAAAGTGAATACCTGCTGAATTGACCAAGACGAGTGAACATGTATTCAACTAGATACGAGGCACTTGAGTTGGTCAGTTTTTCATTTGCATTTTCTGTATTGGATTTCTGAGATTTATTAATAAAACAAGAATTAACAAAAACATTTCTTTAGGAAAAAGGGATGATTTTTGACAGCCGCAATGGCTTTTTCTGCGAATGAAACCAGTCGTTAGGAAAGAGCGAAAAATCATCGGCTTCGAGTGGGAAACGAACCCACGACCTCCGACTTTGCCGGTCGGTGCTCTACCGACTGAGCTATCGAGGCCTCTTCTTCGCTTCTCCGGCAAAGTCGAGGTCGTGGGCTTGTTTCCCACTCGAAGCCGATGATTTTTCGCTCTTTCCTAAGGCTGGTTTCATCCGCAAAAAAACGTTTCTTTATGGCTATTGACAAACAAGAAGAAACGTTTGTTACGGCTCTGAAAACACTGAACAAACAATGAAATCACTGCAGTTAGCACACAAGCCCTTACACAGCCAAGTAAAGCGAGTCCCGAACCAACGTTGAGCAAAAGAGGAACGATGCCAAACTTTCCGCCACTAGCCTCAACAGTTATGATGAAGAGCAATCCGAACGCCTTGTACAAGTCGCGGTAGTCTTCGCCAGCTGACGAGTAGTAGTTTGCGTATCTGCATATGTTGAAACCGATGAAGCTCCAACCGGCCAACGGCTCAAGTAGAGGGGGAGCAAGGGGTTGCCCCGTGTCGCAAACGATCCACAAAAAGTGGTAAGGGGTACCCCTTACTATATAGAAAAGTAGCGCTCCTTTCCGTTCAAAGCCGAGCACCCCTCCAGTCAAAAATCTCTTACGGTGCCGTAATAAAAGTAAATCCCTCTTCTTGCAATGCAGCGCAGTCCATTCTCAAACACTTTTACAAACCTAAAATTCCAGCCTGGAGAAATTTTCGCCTGCGCTTCGTCGAGTCGTCGAAATCGATATGTAGGCATGCAACGGCTGGTCGATACGTCAAAGTTGCAGTCCCAGGTAATAAAAATACCGATTAATCCGCCATAGAAAAGCAGCTTCTCTTGCGCCGCGTCGACGTTTGCCGACTTGTTGTCAGCGAGAATTGCCATTTCAATCATGTCGCCAAGCCGAAAAATCGGACAGAACGGGTCATGAGCTGGGTTGTAAACGCACTTTCGCAGATAGGACGCGTTATTAACGCTGTCGATGATATTTCGTCTGCAAGCAAACATTTCGTCTGAAAAGATTTGACACAAAAGAGCCTTCTCTTACAACTTGTAGCCGAATTTAGGAAATTCGACAAAATTTTTCAGCAACACCGTGAAGTCAACTGCGTCTGGAATCAGTGGCGTTTGGCGTCGGCTAAACGACCAAAGATGCTGTGTAAAATTATTTTGTAAGAAGTCAGTTCATTTTTACGATAATGAAAAAATTCACAAATTCATAGTTTTTAATTTTACTGTCATTTTAATTTAATATCATTCCAATACTATTTTATTTCAGTATTATTTTAACATTATTATAATTTAATCTTAAATTTTGTTTTAATTTTAATACAACGATTGAGTTATTAATTTTTCAGATCACTGTAAAACTACACATCAGCAGAGTTGTTGTATAATGATTTAGGAATAAATTTTAGAATTGTCGTGTTTATTTTTATCGATTTTTAAAGTTTGTTATTATTTTTCTTGGTTTTCAAGATTCTTTTTTCCGTTGCGAACCCAAAGTCATCTTCCTCCAAAGGGCACCACGCCTGAACTTCGCAAGTGTTCACCGACGTCGTGCCATCCGCATTATAGAACGGAACGCAGTTTCCGGTCATGTAGCCGTTTCCACCCCGGAGCGTCTTCCCTCGGGCGCACTTATTGTATGTGTTGTTACAACCCGCGCCGTCAACTGTCGTGTGCTGCAGTAGTTGATATAACGCTAGAACATCACTATTTTTGAACACCAGCTCGAAAACCTTACCTCGGGGCATCTCGTCTGGCGTTGCTGCTTGGTGACAAAGGCATTAGTCATCACGAAGAAGGCATTACTCTCGTGCGCTGGAATCACGTAGTCGGCGGTGTCCCAAACTTTATTTGCAAGCGGCGCTGGAAGATCGGAGCGATTTTCCGAAAACGAGGTGCCCTTCACCTTTGAAATGACGCTGCTGAAGCCGACATCGGTGTCTTGGTAGCCCTTTTCCCACACTAGGGCGTATCTTTAAAGTTAGCATGGTGCGTTTGTACAAAGTTAGAAGCAGAAATTATACGGTACTTTTCCACTTTTAGCCCCCCTCGAAATAGCCCCGGAGATTATAAATGGCACGGGGTACTAAATTTAGAAGAAAAAAAGTTTTTTTTTGTTTGTCACGTCAACGCAACTCTTTTTCTAAGTTATTCTCGCTTTAGTCGTCACAATCGTACAACATTGTGATTGATGAAAAAATTGTGAACCAGCACGCCTATAATTTTACGGTTCGCCTCCAATTCGTCCGATTTGAATGCAACTGCTTGATTGTTTGTGTATGTTCTTGTGGATATTTCAAAGCTCTCAGTACACTTGTAGCCTCCGAGGGCTACAAATAAAAAATATGGTAATTGTTCAAGTTCTAAGTAGAAAAAAATCATAAAAAATATTATTTGAAAAGATTTCAAGTCACGTGGGAAAATAAAGACGCTATATTACACGAAAATCGCAAATATTTACGGGTGTACCGTTTCCCGGATATTTACTCAAATTATATTGGTATTTTTACATTTCTTAAATGTATGTTTTAAGAAGTATTAAAAATTTTGAAGATTTTTCGATATGTTTATGTTGCATTTTATTTGAAAAACATCTGAAAAATATTCTAATGGCCTCTAAAAACTATTTACCTAACCAATAGTATTAGCATTAACTAATCGACTTACCCAACTACATAGCCAATAACGACGAGCTGCAGCGATCGATAGAGAATTCCAAACCGAACGCTCTCAACGACCATAATTTTTGGTGTCTCATAAGTGAACATATTCCCGACGAGCAGCTTGTAGACTCTTTTTATGCAGCTCATTTTTGTGGCAGAATATTCAAGAAGCTTTAGTTCTTCTAGTTTCTTCTTTGTGATTTTATAGAACACGAATCAAAAAGCGGAAAGTACTTGTATTAATTTTAAAACCTCGTCGCGCGATTGTCGATCAAAGGCAAGAGCGAGGCGTTGCTCAAGCTGTCCATTAGAAGCGGCGGAAATAAAGAGCGCCACTCGATAGCTCCAGCCTCGAGAAAAAAATGCTAGAATCAGATTGAATCGGATGAAAAGAGGAGCAAACATACCCCAGCTAAAATTGTTTGGTTAACGTCAATTGAGAAAACGAGGAAGAAATTTTTTTTTGAAAAAGAGACTGCGTGAAATAGTAGAGATGAACATCCACGAACCGCCGTAGACAACCTGCGAAAACCAGCCGGAGATGGTGACGATAGGTATCTCTTCTGCCAGTCTGTGTGAAGTCATCTGAGTACACGCAATGTGATTGCATGCGACATTTGCCGAACGTTTTTCAGGTACCGTCTGATGGATAGCGAAGTTTCGCTAATGACGTTATTTTTGTTGTTAGGATACACACAAAGAGTTAGTTAAAACGGTAATGGCATAAATCATGGCCTTTTATGCGGGAAAGTTGCGTTCTTTTCAAAATAAACGCGGACGAGGTCTGCTCTTTTTCGCGAACGTTGAACGTTTACTCAAAGAAGTTTGAAAAGATTCGCATGCTGGTAGATTCTCCTTTCGAGCTACGATCCTTAAATGACAGAAATTAAACGAAGATGCTAGCCTAGATTTTTAGCTGCGGCACAAGTTTTCAACGTGGGTGGCAAAATACCAACGATTATTTACAAGTAAGTCAACGAAGCTGAAAAAGCATCCGGCCTGAAAAAAATTTCCCCGATGAGAGATCTTTTCAAAAAATCATTCACTTATTGTTAGTGCAGACAATATCAAGATATTTATAGTTATGCGAGAAAATGGTATAGTTTCCATATAAAGAGAAATTAGTTTGCAAAATGTAATTTTGCTCTATGAGCGGGACGCAAGAAGGCTTGAAACATCGAAACACCATTTTTGGTCAGAACACACATTCTCCAGGCGTTCTTGACAGCAAGGAACATTCGGTATTGCACGATTTTGCCGTGGAACACAGTGTACTATGATTCTCTCGACGTCCGCTTACTTTTGATTTTTGGAGAGGGGTAGAGGGGGTATTCCTGTCTGACCACTTAGTAATCCTTTTGCTTATGCGCTTGGCGCTTCAGGCAAGATGCAACAAAAAACGTTCAAGAGTTTTATGAAGTATCCTCAAACACCTAGAACAGTAGGAATAGCCTTCAACACGTTGGAACACGCAGATGTTCCACTCTCTGCATGGGACATATTGTTCTGCGATCCTGTGGACGTCTAGTGGCTTTTCATGTTTCGAAGGGGGAAGAGGTGGTAAGAGGGAGGAAGGGAGAAATCAATGTTTTCCCACTTAGCTATTTTTTTTTGCTCGGCGCTTCGCGCGCCAGGTAGGATGAAAAAAGACACTTAGTGGAGTTACCAATCAACAAAGCACAAGTGGTCTCTTTTTTGTCGGCTGCTGCACCCTGAATACAGCACATGCGTGTGCACTGTTTTCATTTTGTGTCAATTTTTAGCTTTGTTTATGAAACACTAGTGGCATTAGCTTACCCTGGTAACATTGGTAAACTGTGTTCTTCAGTCTAATTTGAAGCACGAAATTTTCAGGCAGCGCTTCTGTAGCCACTAAATTTTTAATTGTAAAAAAAACGCTTGCTAACAAGGAACTCAATTTTTTGAGCAAAAGCGCGATATTTTTCTGGTTGAGCACTTGCGCACAAAAAGGCCATGACGTTGTCAAAAATTGCGCCTGTAAAGGAAACTTACATCTAGTGTTACTCGCAGGTCGCAAGGCTAGCTGTCGCGTTGCACAGTATCGGCTTTAGCACCGGAAGCCGGGCGAACGTCAGCGAAGTTTTCAATTTCGAGAAGTGATGCGGTTCGTATCGGCTGACAAAATCTGCAGAACGACCCAAAACAAATACTGAAATCAAACAGTGGGGAAAAACCTACACGAATCGAGGGCAAATGTAAAGCATTTTGGGTGATGTCAGTGAAACTTCACACTTTAGCAGATAAGTGGAAGAAATTTCATTTCATGCAGATATCTTTTTGTACATCGTTCTCATTCGCAAGCTATTTAAGCATAAAATTTTCATCAAAATGCTTCTGGAAAAAGAAATTTTCGAACCAAACGCCAGCAAAAATGAGAGCCCAAATTGATGAGGAAATCGTGTGCTTTTGGAAAATACGTTGAAGTTGGCAGATGCAAGTAGACTCGATATCCACGTTCCGTCAAATCAAAAAACACACATCGTATTGTTTCTATATTGATCATTTGCTTTTTGCCTCGGACTACGTGCTGCTTGAAGCTTCGGCTTGAGTGATGCCTTCGATTCTTTGCCGGAAGTGCGAACTGCAAAATATCTCTGAAGCACGATTCTCTAGCAGAAAGTCTTATGAGCAACCATGTGGCGAAATATGAATACTCATTGTTTTCAGGGCCACTGCCGAAATCAGTTTCCTACACGATTCACCGATTCGGCCCGTCTGTTTTCCTGTCCGTCGGCACGCCAGGCTCGCAAGAAGCAAGCTAGCGAATCAATTTTTTTCTGTGCGTACATTGAGATAAGGGTACAAAGTGATTAGAAAATGAGCCCCGAGCGACTAGTACTCCTCGAGCTGGCTTATCCACAAGGTCATCTTCACGTGGAAATAGACTGCCTTTGGCATAACTTTGAGAACGCATTGACGGATTTGGCTGAAATTTGCTGTAGCAGCGTGAAACAATCTAGTATACATCTTTTCTTGTCATAGGTGATTTTTTTTATGAGTGGTTTCAGGCCAGTTGACACAAAATTTATACTTTGTTCTGCACATAACTCGAGACCACCTAGACGGAGCTAGCTGAAATTCGATGGGTAGCATCCAAACACAATGTGGTATAAAATTTGTCGCCATCGGTAGTTTTGTTGCAAGACGTTTCAGGTCCACTGTCCAAAATGAACGTCAGCCCTAAAAATCGGTAAATCCGACTTGTTATGTAAACATGTGTTCTTATAGTGAAAGAAGCGACTGCTTACATTATGAAGTATGAACAGCGCATTTCAGTGCTGCAGAATCCGGATTTTTTGCAAAAATTGACGGTTTTTTATTTATGATTCTTCACAAAATCTATTCTGTAGGGGGAGCGGGGGGAACCGGCGGGATAGCCCAAGAGTGACCACTTAGCTATCCTTTTTACTCCGCTACACTCCATGCAGGATGCAAGAAGAACAGGCTCAGTCAATTTGTTTTATCTTCGCTGACTGATTGTTTGCTTCATCTTCGATCGCAATCCGCAATTCTATGTTCTACAATACCTGACCCCAAGCGTAATTCTCGTCTCGTCCGCGTGGATCCTTCTCAAGCTCGAAAGAGATTTCTCCATGAGCGACATGATGTTCGCCGTGCTCGCGAAGCTCTTCCTCTACTTCTCGTATAATTCTGTCATGCCGGAGGTCTCATACAGCACAGGTAGTCGTCTAGCCAATATCGACTTTTTGTCACACGTCACCTGACCTGCTAATTTTTTTTGCATAGCGATGAACGCCTACGTTCTCGCTTGCTTTTTCCTTATTTTCGTTGGGCTGCTAGCGATGACGCTCGTTCGACACCTTCGTCTCAACTTGGCGACAGAGACAGCGACGAATAAAGAGATGGGCAAAGGGCTTCAGAAAAATGGCGTCGAAAAGGAAGCCACACACTCGCCACCAAGCGACACCGTGAAAGATGGTCACCGCCTGCGTTTAATCAAGCTAGTCGCGATGGGCTTCTATCCGTCCGTTTTCATAATCTTCAATTTCAGTACTTCACCGGCTACCTGACATCGCCAGAGCGGCAAAGGGCGTAACGACTGCCGTTATAAGCACTAGACCTGTCGCTCGGGCGATCCGTCGATAGGGAGCACCATAGCCATTGGTCACCATCGAGCGACCAACCTAGTGACTGTCATCTATTGCTCTTTTCTGATAGGACGTTTGATGCCTCATTGTTGCCATTTAGTCGTGTACACCTAGTGGTCTTGTTTCTTTCGGGTCGTTTTGTGTTGTTGTCTTCCTAATTGGAAATTGGCGTTTGCCCTTGCGTTATCGGTCTTGCGTTCCATACTTGCTTTCAACCGCGTATCACAGCACTTCAAATTAGCTTACTATTTATCTCGCGTATCGCAGCTTGCGTAGCTTCATTCACGTTAACAAGCAGAGTCGTGTAATACTCGTTCTCACCGGTACAGCCGTACCCAGGCGCTGGTATTACAAAGTGCTCGACGGATAAACAACTGTTATTCGAGACGCGAGAAAACTACCGAAAGAAATCAAATTTTAAATTTTTTCGTGCATACCTCGCTGCCCATCATTGAGTTGACTGGGCAATTTTCAGTGAAAGACGTCAGCAAAAAAGTTTAATTCCTTTAGCATTCCCTGCCCCCGATTTCTTGAAATTAGCATTGTCTTCGCAAAGCCCGACCATGTTGCTCCCTTCTTGATAAGACGTCCTTTGTGCAAGAGACCCCTCGCTGACAACTTTATCGTCAATTTGGTATTGAGCCAATTTGTATTGTATAGCTCCTAGAATTGAGCTAAAAGTAGCTCGTCGTATTGAATTTGTAAATAGCGGTGTGCAGATGCTAAAAATACGTTTCAAGTTGGCACACGTGTGTGCTAAAAAAATTACTTCGCGTGCACGTTCAGCGGCAATATTTCGGTTCAGAGTTGAGAGATTCCGTCATATTTTGGATTTGTTTACTGCGATTTAGCAAGCTAAAAATTTCGAAATTTCTTTCGGGTCTCAATCTCAGAACGTATGATTATTTTGCGTGTGATATTTTTTTTTTAATTCTGAAAATTCTTCAAAAAATTTCGATGAAAGTGCGAAATCCGATAAGCTTCCAGTAACTTCGATCTCAAACCCGTCAGAAAGCTATGGGGACGTACACAACTGACGTCAGCTATTTTTTTGAATTTTTTGACCCCCCTCTCCCCCCATTTTCAGCACTTTTTGGACCTTTATAACACACAAAATCAGTTTTAGCCGACCCCCCACCCCCTCCCCCAGA
>JAQGBB010000201.1:0-23349 GCA_034691745.1 Prismatolaimus dolichurus
GGGGGGGGGGGGGAGCAAAGCCTCCCCCGAAAAAAAAATTTTATTTTTTTACAAGAGACATGAGAAACGCAGTGCGGCAACAAATCGTGGCCTCCTTTTCTCTGTTGCTTCAAAAACTTATGTGCTTGTATTTTTTTGTGAAACGGCAGAATGCCTTTTCGGCTTTGCCGATTTACTTGCACACAACTACGTGTAGATGCCATAAAAAAATCGTTCCCTCGTAATGTATTGCAGGCTGCGAACCGTGCAAAATCGTTGATGTACGTTCTTCACGACGCGATTCGAACGTCGGACTGGCATTTTATAGCAGGCATCGCTTTCAGCAAAATTAGCAACGAAATTAGCCGAAAATGAACGCCGAAAACAAAGCACGCCTCGTGCAAGCCTTGAAGGTATACAAAACCGAATACTATACCGTTGTACTCACCAAGATTTGACGAACCGTCGTCGTTGTTCCAGGAGATTGAAGAATCAAAAGGAAGGCTCAAGTACTACATTCGTGAGAAAGCGAAAGACGGAATCACCGACGAATACCGCCAGGACATCATGGGCAGAGCTCGAACGGAATTCGAAGTACCATGCGGTGACCTAAGATAAACGTTGCTTGTGAATTACGTAATGCATTTGATCCAGGAGCTTCTCGGGAAGCTGAGCTACTCGGGCGACGTGCTCTTCCAAGAGGCTAACGCGTTCAAGAACAGTTTTGCTGCCTACCAGCTGACGCAGATGAGAGACGTTCGCCAGATGCCGAGCTTCGTTGAGCACATACGCAGTGAAGCTGGAGGAGGCGCAACAGGAGGAAGAGCGAGAAAGCGCGACAAATCGGGTCTTGAGAAATCGCAATCTGCATCCTTTGAACAAATGAAGGACATGGACCTCGACTGCTTGCGTGAAGGGTAACCGGACACACACAAGCCTGATGATCTGCAGGCTTCACACACACACACACACACTGCTATGTTTTTGAATACGGCATTTCTCATTAGATTTCAATTTCTTGTCCGCACCTCGCTTACGTTCCTCAAGCTCGTCAACGACCTATGTCGGAAGGTCACCTCTCACAGCTTGTTGAGTGCGTTCTCGACGATGATTACGGCAGTTTTAAAAGAACTCATTGTGAAGTGAGTCTTGGTCCGCGCGATAAAAATTTCCCAAGTCTAAACGGCCGCTTCCCATGAGTGCATCCGCTACGCTACGACCTTCGACAGCTCCGAGAAGTGCAAAGAGCAAATCTTTTGACCAAAAAGAATCTCGAGGAAGAAAGAACTCTAATTACATTCGGTCAAGCAAAGCATATGGTTCTGACAAGAAAAGTTAGCGCGGTGGTAACACGTAAACGACGGAAATACGACCCGTTTACCTGTCTTTCTTTGGGGGATGACCTCTAGAAGATCCAATGATCGCGCTCAACGCAGTATTAGCGGTGGCTAGACATTTGCAGGCATTCGATGTTTGTCAACTTGCAGCCGCCTGCGGTCGTGAAGAAGGACACGCCTTTCGAAGTTCAAGTCGAGTAGGCGGTTTACACTGCGGTGCTTTACGCAGCAGATAAAGTACGGCACCTCTGATTGCGATAGGTCCTGGCTCCCCGCAGAGATTGCGCCGTTCAAAGCGATGACAGTTGAACTTGGATGCAAAGTTGTCAAGTAAGCTGAGCAGTATGGTTTAATAAAGTTCATTTTACATTCTTCTGACTTTTCTTCGCTTTTACTTTAGTGAGGCCGAAGGTCGTCGCCGATTTGATCAGCTGACTAAGCTAGAAATGCCCAAGTTTAGTGAAATGTACGACACAATGCTGTCATCTGTAGCTACATACGAGTCAGAAAGGAGCTCATTTCTGCAATTACTGCAGACCGCCGTTTGCCCAACTTGAGCTGGTCGAGAAGAGGGCCGGCGTTCAGGCTGGACGCAAACCATACCAGAAGATCGATAAGCCGGCATACCTCAAGTCATGCGACTACTACTTCGAGACTACGTTTATTATGGTTAAATCTACTGGGACACGCGTGGCGCTTGTCGCAGTTTTAGCAACCTTAAATTTTTAGAAGCTGGTCGAATTGAACGACGAAGAGCGCGCTCTGCATGAAGATCCACAACCTGCTGATCGCAAAGTAGACAGCACGCAAGCGAATACGGTTCGCTCTCAGTCTGATAAGGGCGCCAAACTAGCGTGGGTGCCTGGCACAATGCAAATTTTAGTCTGCCATCGAGGAGACGTTCGAATACTCGCTTGCTGCTCAACGACGCTACTGCTTCGTGTTCGCCGTTAAAATGCCTGACTTTCAATTTGGCGGTCACGAAGCTAACAAGATCATCTTCGGCAACGCGCAACCTTCAGACTTGATTGTACGTGCACCACATAGTTTCTTTATTGGTCATGTGATCGTTTTGGGCTCATCCATTTATGGCGTCACCTAAAAATTCGAAGTTTTTGACCCCCCTTCGTCACCTGGCTTAACACATAAACATGGGCTATTTTTTACACGTAGCGTCATCTTCCATGAAAAAATTTTCGATCCCTCTCCGCCTTCGGCAAGTGGCGTCATATGTGGATGACCCCTTTCTGCTAGCTTAGTGCCCACGTTTCACTACTTACCGCGTGCAGGTCCTCTCGTTTCCGTTTTGCATTCAAGTGCATTCTTCGCAACATTGCGCAGCAGCGGCAGCGTCTTTCTGGCTTCGATCGTTTGCTCCGGTTTGCTTTCCGTTTACCCGACGCTCACGATCAATCAAATGAGCACGAGAGAAATTCGGGGCGTTTACAGATTTCAAATTGGTTCAACTTTCCGTCTGCTGTCGACTTGGACTCTGTCAAGCCAGCGTTAGAGGCGCTGTTCAGAAACCTCACGCGTCCCACCTCTGTTCGGCCCTACACGGAGCCGCTGAACGAGCAGCACATGGCGCACATCATGAACAAACTGCGTCGCGACATGGTGCCCGATGTATCGTACGATTCAAGCGTTCTGCCCTGGAAGGGATTTGCTCGTTTCACCAAGCCGTCGAGCGCGCCTGCGTCGGTGAGCAACCGCTCCTCTGGCCGGGTATCGGTGCCGCCCGCGGCGACTGGGGGGCGTTCTTCTGTTCCTTCACAAGCAGCACTTCCGTCGTTTTGGCTTTGGTTTTACAAAACAACCGAACTGATTATCAAAGATCAGCATCTACATAAGCTTTGGAACGAAGGGTAGTCTAAAAGTCATCGACAGTTACCTCTCTAGGCTCTGCGCACAACGCATGTTTATTTTAAGGTCCATAATCGGTTTCATGAACAAAGATCTTCGAGTGGAACTGCTCAAGAATCAGTTCGTAAACCTGCACGCGCCCGAAGTCAGCAGCACTGGCAGCGGGAAGCAGCGAAAGTACAAGTACGTGGGCGTATTTGGAATCTTCTTCAGCGATAGCAGCAACGGAGCGGTTTCCGTTTCCTGCCTGAACGGTGAGGAATTGGCGGGTAAATTGCCTGCGCAGCTGACATCCATGCCGCTTGACGCATGTGTAGAAAAAGGGGAGATTAAACACGTTGAGCCGTTCGATCTCAGCAAGCTTGTTAAGCATGGCTTAATTCGGTACCTCGCTGCGAACACACGTCCAGGGCCGAAAAAATGTTACAAGCTACACCCGAGCAAGCACAACCTCGAGCTTCAAGCGTTGCTGGACGATTTTGAGAAGGAAAACAGCGGCGAAGGGCCGCTTCCTCCGGGTTACGAGGCGGCAAAACTATTCATGTCGGAAAGAGATCACGAGTAGGCCTATAAACGGACTGCAAACCGTACCCAAGAAAAGCGTGGTCGACCTGTATGTTGTAGAAACACATCGTCAAACGGTGGCGTAAATCGGCTTTTTTCAGTCGATATTCCTGCCGAACAAGCACTTCTACTTGAAGAAGCAGAAGAACTTTATAAAAAATCGACTGTGCCGGATGTGCCATTGACGGACTTGGGCATTGATGACGAGGCCCTTATGGACTTTGAGCGAGATTTTTTTCAAAACTGGTGCGTGAGTTCCGTTTGAATTTTGGTGCCTGTTCTAGCGACTAACTTTTTAGCTTCTCACCAGTAATGTTCATGTCGGGTGGTCAACAGCAGCAGCCTTTTACCTTTTCCACCACCGCCACTCCGGCAAACCAACAACCATGCTTCGCACCTGCCGTGTCCGGCCCATCAAGCGAGCAACCTACTTTCTTGGCGATAGCTGCGCCAAACCAGCAGCTGCAGCAGCCTACGCTTTTCGCGTTCCCGTCAAGCGAGCAGCCTTCGTTCTTCGGGTCAACGCAAAACCAGCAATCTGTGTTTTTCGCGACCGGCGTCGACGGCTCAGCTCAGAATGGTTTAGTGTCAGCCGACCCTGCTGCTGATGCTGGCTGTTTTCAACAGAGCACGTTCTTGGACCCATCGTCGACAAACTACTACTCACACTTTAACAATAGCTACAATTAGGCAGTGTTTTCAATCAAGTGCACATCTACTTAATTTAGTATTTTCGATTAGTCAAGTTTCTGCGTCGTTGTGTGTGTCACTCTCTTTGTGAACGCTTGAATGTGAAATGGAACATGTTCTGTCGCAGCATCTAGCGGTCGAAGATTCTTTGAATCAGCACGGACGAGCAGCTCAGCTGCTATTAAAGCGATTATCCATTTCAGTGTTAGCCGGCGCTATTTCATAAATCAAATATCACTGGAGATCAGCTACTCGATGACGTCGTTCTAGTGTGCCCCGCAGTTCTTGCTAATCCGAGTCAAGTGCTACTTAGCGTGATTGCGTTGCACACGCGCCACTCTGAGTGAATATGTAAAGTAATTTATATGAAGCCACTCAGTGAGTTTGTCCGAGATCAAACGTTTCTGCATTCGGTCTGTGCTACGCGACCGCGGTCTTGCATCATGGTGTTCTCCCATCTTATTGCTGGCTTCTTCGTCATAGTTGTTCTCGAAGCGAAAGAAGTACGTTTTGTTTGAAGGTGTCTTCCATTTTACACGGTCCCTTCTGAAAGTAACCGAGGTTCGTTTCTCGGTTGTTAGCAAATGCAGGAGAGTGAAAACGTGGTGCTGCATGGGCAATTGGGGCTTCGAAATGGCATTTCTCGGAGTAATCCCATATCCGTGCAGACGATGCTGCTGCGTCGGAAGCAGAGTCAGCAACTGAAGCAGCTGCTGCGAGGTCAAGCCTTGCTAGATTCAGCTATTCAGTCTGATCGGCGTGTGAACTTCTACACGTTGCCCGTATTTTAACACGATGCTTTGCTTGACTGAATTTCTTCATTACTGTACAGTATAAAAGGTGTTACGTCTCGTGGGGAAGCAGCAAGAGGTAAAAATTTGCTTGTGCCACGAACTACTCGTTAGCTTCGCGATTTAGTAGTGAACAGTGATTTTACATGCGAAACAACTCCAACGAAGGTTGAAAGTCCGCCAGTTTTGTTGGGCCAGCAAGACTGACAGGCAAGCGAAGAAACGCCCAAAACGCTAAAACAGTCGGTGTAGTCCCTGATGACAATTTGCGCATGAACTGCCGGTAGCCAGAGATTTACGTGCTTTTTACAGTTTCACATGTAACGTTTTGACTGCATATTTTTGCACGTGCGTATTTTCCAGCTAGAGCAGTCGAGCTTTAAAAACGTGTTGGTGTGCTTGTTCTGCTGAGTATGGAATCATTCGACAAGCTGTTGTTGCTGGATCACGTTCGCTGTCGCTGCCCTGATGCGGTTAGAAATAAACTTCGAACGTTTGCCAACGACGGAGCTGACAAGCTTCTGGTCTGTTCATTTTTGGCCGTACGGATGTTGCTGTGTATTGTTGAGTAACTAAATTACTTCGCAGGTTATCAGCGACTTTGATTACACACTATCGAAAGCTCACAATGGTGCAGGGAAGCGCTGTTGGACGACCTACAGTACGTATTACTGTGCTAGAACATATTTAAACCTACATCGTTCTCCATTTGTTCATCGTTTATGCCGTGTTGCGTTGTTTAGCCGTTTTCGAAAACGTCAAAGGCAACGGCTCCTTCAACCTCAGTGAAAAGTGCAACGAACTCCTCAAGTTCTACCATCCCATCGAATTCTCACCCGATCTATCAATCGCCGAGAAAATTCCTCACATGGAAAAATGGTAGATCATACTGCCCTTCCTTATTCCAAATTTTTCTAAAATCTCTTCTTAAAGGTGGGCCGACGCACACGTACTTATCATCACCGCTCGCATATCCAAATCAGAACTCCAATCGGTGCTTCGAAAAGGCTTCTTAATTCTCCGGTACACCTTCTTCCAACTCTCTATTTTCTTAACTATTCTCTATCGTAGAGATGGCTGCATCGATTTGATCCGTCATCTCGAATCGAGAAGTATCCCTCTCGTTGTGTTCTCCGCCGGTATTGGCTTCGTTGTGGAAGACGCTTTAGAAGAGTACTGTAATGGAAAGATGCCGAAGAATGTGCACATTATTTCCAATCGGGTTCAATTCAATGAAGAGGTATTCACAGTAGTTATTAGTGACCCAAATGTACCCTCCCCTCGACCCAAATGTACCCTCCCCTCGACCCAAATGTACCCTCCCCTCGAATAACCGTGGTTGGACACAACTTTTGATTATTTAGTCATGTACTGTACGTTGTTAACACTGGTCTTAACTGTTAAAGGGCATTCTCTGTGCGTTTCGCGACCCGATAATTCACACTTTCAACAAGAACTCAACCACGGCGGAACATATGGAACCAGATTTCTTCACACATGTTGGCGGTCGTGGGAACACGTTATTGCTCGGTGACACCATTGGGGATGCGAACATGCGTGTACATCATAGTGAGAGAGATTCCGAAAGGGAGTTGAAAATCGGGTTTCTTAATCGCGATGTCCGATATGACAGTGATGCGGTATGCGACTGTGCGAGGGAAAAACCATCTCTGTGCAGTGTGAAAATCGATTAGAAAAAATCGATTTTTTTTGACACTGCACAGAGATGGTTTTTTGCACTAAACAAAATTGAACAATGAGACGACAATAATTATAGATTGCAATTGAGTTTTAGATCGAGAAACTTCTCCCGCAGTATCTCACCGCTTATGATATCGTCCTGATCGACGACCCGACAATGAAAGTGCCTTCTACTGTCGTTGAAATTATTACAGCGCGGAACAGCACTGAATGAGTTTGAAGACTTAGTCTTAAACGCTAGTTCATTAGTTGCACGTTGTGCTTTAATTACAAGTTCGATGGTTTGATGTTCAGTTAAATGAACAGTGATTGTTCTGTCGATTGACTTGTTTCAAATGGCCTGCTTGTTAGGAAAGGAACGGAAGTCTGAGAAGGTCAGAGTTGTGCACTAGGCTACTCCGTTAGTACAGGAGGTTGCGTGGTCAGGGGAGCCCCCTCTCCAATGGGTTGGTAGTTGGGGGGATTTGCTTCATCTCTGACCATGCCTTAAAATGGGGTAATTTTAGGGTGAGGGTAACTTGGGGTAGTTTTGGGGAACTGGGGGTAATTGGGGCAATTTTCACTGAAAAATTTTACTTTTACCAGAAAATAAACTCGTTGGTAGATGGGGGCCGTCTCAAACTACCAACCCTTAAAAAAGAAAAATTAAGTTTTTGTTGACGAAAAAGCGACCGAATGGCTTGACAACGAAAATCCATCAAAAATGAATAAAAATCAAAAATTTTGTCTCGCTTCCTTCCACATCTGTTTTGACGGTCGAGGTCTTCATGATAGTTCCCCGTCGAACTGCCCGTCACATGTTTCATGCTGGCTCTTCCATGCACGGCGGGCGCATCGCAGACGACGGTCTTTCTCAGTTGACTGGTCGGAAGCGATATACTACGACAATAGCAAACCTCTGTTTTAAGTTCTTATTCTAGTGTGTAACTGTGTTACTCCTAAGAACTTTTGACTTTAACCGTACATTTCGACCAAACTCCTTGCGTGTACGTTCTAATATTTATCGTTTGTCGTATCAATTGTTTGTCTGCCAGCAGATGCAGCTAACTGGACGCTTGCGCTGGTGCAAATAAATAGGGGGCCATCCTTTAACGACGTCACCTGGGTGGGTCAAGAAATTTTGTACAGAAAGTGACGCTGCGTGTAAAAGATAGCCTATGTTTATGCATTAAGGCTAGGGTCTAAAATTCTGAATTTTCAAGTGACGTCATTAATGAATGACCCCTAGTCGCAAGTTCACGGTCATTCTTAGAGCTACCGTATTATCTCGGATTTAAGCCAGTCCGGTTTTACATTGTTTCGTATAATAAATCTTTGGAAGCGCATATCAAAACTTGTGCAACATGGGGCTCGCATGTGCAAAGCCAGCTATGGGTAGGACTGGCTTAAATCCGAAATAATACGGTATAAAGCACAATATCAGCATGCAAATCACATGTTTACATCATAGATTTATAGCGACGAGGAAAACCGGGAATGTCCCTCACCGATTAGGTACACCTCAGAGCATCACTCCCTGCATGCGTTGTACGATTGCTGCGCTTTACTGCACGTCGGTTGAACAGTCTATCCGCCCTGAAGGACATGAAAATCCGATCTTGGTCGGCGGCGAATCGGCAGACAGTCACCCAACACACAGGATATACAGAACAACAATGCTAGCCAGAAGCAGACTGACAGCCGCGCTCTTGCCGACACCAGCGTTACAGTAGTCTGCGTCGTCGCAGTAGCAGAGGCCCGGTGTCTGAAATAGGTAGTGTCACCCATTTGTCTCCCCTATGGTCGGCGCCCCTGGTCATGGCGATACTACCTGATAGCGAAGCTGCTGACATCGGCCAACGCCCAAAAACGAATTCACCGAGTTTATCTGCTGCACTTGCGAAAGCTGGAAGGCGAGTTGCTGTGGGGCGCAGAACTGGTAGACGAAGAAGGGAGGCGATTGGAGAAATTGGATCGATGACTGCAAGTTGTCTTGCAGTGGATAGATAACTGCGCGAAAGCAACCACTGCCGGGAGGTGCTGTGCAGTAGCTGTTGAAACCACTGCAGCCGGCGACCAGCGAGGTTTGAGCGACGTTCTGACTGCCAAGAATGGTGGTCAGTCCTGTACAGTTCGGAACGGAGGAAGTGAATCGGGTGCGGACGTCTTGGCAATGTGCAGTACTGTCGGCGACGGTCTACGCTTGGGTTGGTAGTTAAGGGGGGAGGGCAAAAAATTTGCTCCCCGTTCCCCATGGGACCCCCATTTTGCCCCATCTCCGACCATATCTTAAAAATATGGTATATTTTAGGGTAAGGGGTAACTTAGAATAATTTTTAGGATAGTTTTAGGGAACTAGGGTAATTTGGGGCAATTTTTAGGGTACTTGGGGGGGTAATTTTCATTGAAAAGTTTCACATTTATCTACTTCTACCAGAAAAAAAGCTCGTTGGTAGATGGGGGGCACTTTTAAAAATTTGCCCCATGGGGGATGGGGGAATGAAGCGGGGGCCCATGGTGGCCGCCCCAAACTACCAACCCTATCTACACCCTTGACGTCGCACATACCTTGCAGCGTGCCGTTTGAAAAGCATTTGCAATAGCGAGTCGTCGACAAGTCAACGCTGAACGCAAAGTTGGGGAAAGCGAAGAGCAGAGGTAGAAAGTGTAACGACATTGTCTATAAAATGTGTATGGCATGCGATATATGGAATCGACTTTTTCTCTGAAACTCCTCGCAGAAGCGGCGACGTTCAGAGACTCGTTTAACTCAGACTGAACAAGAGAGGAAAGAGTTTACTACGAGTGACACCTCATCATTATTTTACATAGCAAGTTCGCACTTCGTGCACGCAGCTTCGGTAGTAACCGCTCCCGCCTAATTCCGACTATTGTATGGTACGACCACGTCGTGTTGTGAATACGGGAAAAGCAGTTTTTTCGATTGAGGATGAATCCCTGACAAAGCATGTGAACGCGTGGGTGGCCAATTTAGGGCAGCCACCGATAATCTTCTACCAACATGGCGGTTTGTTATGAACTGCCGCTCGCTCAAGCACGCAATTTTTTTGCATCCGGCAATAGTGAGCGGAGCGAGCGGGAACAAGAGGCTTACTCGTCAGATGGCATCCCCCTCTATCACCCCACGCAGAAAAGTCGTGCGAATTCGGCGAATTCACAGATGGAACAAGCAGCCGATCTCTTGTTGCGCGAGGGAGCAAGAAGCATTTTTGAGGTAGAATAAGCAGACGAGTCACGTACATTTTGTCCCGAAGGGGGCATCCATATATGACGTCACTTAAAAATTCAAATTTTTCGATCCCCTCCCCCTTCGTCACCTGGCCTAAGACATAAACATAGGCTATCTTTTACACGTAGCGTCATTTTCCATAGAAAATTTTTCGACCCCCGGTAAGTGACGTCATATGTGGATGTCCGAACCGAAATGCTGGAACGCCAGGTGTTTTCGAGACCACTTCACGGTATTTCAGAACACAACGTATATGCCTGCTGCGTTTTTTTCGCTTATATGCCGGATGCCTTTCACCCTGGCGAATCATTTGTACCAGAGCGTTATTTGTTGACGTTTTGTAAACAGACAACGCGCCGGTGTAAACTTGCTGACCCCATTTTGTCGAGAAATTATGAACGATGCCGGCAGATCTCCAAGCATTGTTATCGCGGAGGATAGTTTACAGGAATCGAAGATACATTTAGCTCAGTGTGTTGCTCGTTTGCCACTGGGGCCGTACATTTATGGCGTCAGGGAAAAAGTTGACTTTTCGCACCCTCTCCCCCCTCGTCACGGTTTTTTCTATACTCATAACACGTAAAATCACTTTTGACCAGACCCCTTTCCCTAAACCGTGAGGCCATAAATGTACGACCCCACTGCTTGTTAAAAGACTGAATACATGCAGCTAATTTGCTAATTAACGAAGTCCAAAACGTTAAAAAAGGCATTAGTCTTCACTTAGCGATAAATCCTCTGTATACCATTTCGGTCTTGGCTACTGGTTTCGATCGAAACTGCAAAGTTCGAATGACATTCAGGAGGCTATCTTTTCCCGAGTCTCTCAATCTTACGAAACAAGTTAACGGAGAGCCTTTCCCGTGATCATCAAACCTCAAACATCAATCACCACGCTTGGATGCACCGGCTCTTTTGTTTGTATCAGATAACATGATTCCTGGTGGAGTCAATGCAAACATTCGAGAAGCGATTGCTCACTACCAGTGTTCCTCGTTTTGACTTCTGAGGGCGGACTGGAATTACTGAATGATCGTCAAGCAGAGAAGAAAGTTATAAAAAAGTGCAGTGTGAAAAAAGTTTTGCCAGATCTGCTTGCATGCTCGAGGCGATGTTCGAACGTGAGAGCGAGTTGACTTGTCAAACAATACAATAATATCGAACTCGACTTCGAAAAGCGATTACATGTCGTTTCCGAGCGAAACAAGTTTGCCTACTTTCCATGTTTACTCGATTGTACCTCAGTGGATGCGACTATTTCTCGGTTTCGCCGTATACCCTGCACGTGATACCTGTTGTGAGTGATGACTTATATCTTTGATACTTGACTCGTATCCGCTGCACGCGCTTCAGTAACTTTTTTCACCACGTTTTTCAACATCTCAACGAGGTAGACTCTGACATACAATACACGATCCGTATCAAGCAAAAAACTACGCACTTTGTTACACCTCAGCCTCGTGTGAGGTTACTTCACTCAGATTCGCCTTCTTTTCACTTTCGGCGACTGGCGTTGTCCTCGTTATTAGTGCCCGCTCGCTGACAGGTGCCATTAGTTTCCTTTTTAGGTGAAGAATGAACTCTCACATACCTATAGTCTTTCTTCTCGCTGCGCTCAGCTTGATGAGCATTCCATGTGAAGTCAGTGGTCGATACTGCAAGTGCTTTGCCAATGGCTCAATGCCAGGTAACTTGGTCAAGCCCCTCCGGGCTTTATGTATAATAGTTTTGGGCATAAATTTTTAGTCGTAGCATTTATACAAACTGAGCTTAAGGCTTTTCTCGAGCTTACGCGTGTTTGCTGAATGGTTCGTTTCAGGCCTGCTAGCTTTCACGCAGCCAACGACGGCTTTCTCGTCATTTTCACCGGCGGGCACAACGCAATGTTACAATGGCTACTGCACACCCGCAGCTGGAAGTGGCTGCTACCGTGCCGTCATCTATCAAGGACAGTTCGGTGGCCAGTTTGGCTTTCAGCCATTCTTTCAGGTTTACCAGTTCTGCGGCCCGCAGGTCGTTCCCGGATCTCCGAGCACGCCATTCCTAAGCGGCCTCGCTGGCGTGCAGCAAGTGCAACAGATCGCCGCTTCCTGGTCACAGTCGCAGGCAGGACAGTTTCAGCAGGGCTCGCTCGCGTCCCTCGGGCAGTGCCAGCAACAGACCTTCCAGACGCCCGGTATCTGCTACTGTGACAACGCGGACTACTGCAACTCGGCGAATCTTGCTAAGACGTTTGGTCTCTTAACGTTGTTCAGCGTAGGCGCTTTACTACTTTTGCACTGACATGAGGCTGAAGTGCGTGACCTAATTCTCAGCCTACAAAGTCGCGTGCCGACGGGAGGCACTGTTTGTAGTTGTAGAACTAATTAGCAAGTGACCGATGATGTGATGAATGTATAAATTCTGATCGGACGGTGGTAACAAAGCTTCTTAAATGTAAACAGTAGACTACGTACATTGTCCGCTGCTTGTAGTCTTAGTGTACATTTACGTCACAATCAACCGCAATCGTTCATGTCTCTCTAAGTGCTGTATGCTTGTGCTCACAGCGTAATTATCAGGACTTACGGCTGCGCAACAACGCTCTCGAGGCTAATGCTAATACGACGTCATCGTTTTGTGTATAAATGTGACCTTGTGTCTGTCGGTTATCACACTGACATGGAGAGCTGTTTATACCAATGCAATTTGAGGCTAAAGTAAACGTGTTATATCAAGGTTGTTGAACTGTTTTTCAACGAGAGATTCATCCAACAAAGCTTGCGGATGATATTGTGTGCCTGCCGAAAGCCATCAATAAATCGGATGTACCTATCCTCTGGGCCCACTCACGCAGTGACGTAATACCGAGAAAAGGTTTCAAAAGTAGACCATGGCGGGAGTGCATGTGCAAAATTTCAGCCAAATATGATAACGCATTCTGCAGTTATAATTAAGGCAAATTGACATAGCATATGGCAGTGGGGCTTAGGTATAAAATTTTAGCCAAATCCGTCAACGCACTCCAAAGCAGAATGTGGGCGCATCAATATATATATTCATTATTGACATGAAACCCGGTCGTGTGTATAGGGATCTCGCTGTTTATGTCACACGCGAAGATACACGCTTGCCAAACTCTGTAGCTGGAACCCAGATCTTGACCATTTTGATTGCGTTGACCCCTTTTGAGACTTTATGGCAAGAGCAAAAGTTAAGAGATTAAAATAGTAATTTAAATATCGGTGTAGTACGTTAAAGCAATTTACTGCAACCCGCCAATGGACGTTTACATGTAATTTGGCGTAGGCTGGTCAGGCGTGGGTTGCGGTGCGAAATTTTTGCTGTACGCATTTCGCAAATTGTTGCTGTGCCAATTCCTGCTGTACGCATTGCGCAATGTCAAAGTCGTCGAAGAACTTTAAAGGTCTTACATTAGAGCATCTAGTACCACCAACAGTGGTTGAACATCCAGTCGATGACAGGTACGTACGTATGCTTGCGTGGGAGCAACACACCGATGTCTATTTGCCAGCGAGCAGGCTATCTCACTTTTTGTTTGTTCACGTTTTTTGTTCGGTTGAGGTGAACAGCTTTGAAACGACGTTTTGCTTAAGTCTTTCTGTTGTTTTTCTGATGAAACAATCGTCGATTTTTAGCGGACAAGTTGAGAATGTAATCACGTCATCAAAGAGTCCTCTGAGCATTGAAGAGCAGCTGAAGGATCTAACCCTGTCGGACACTCAACGTAGACGATTGGAGGAGTGGTTTATACAGAAGGAGAAGGTTGGTGTGTTTTAAAGAATCGTCGAAATTTAATCGAGTCGATTTTGCCTCTGTGATGCAGATCAATGAACTGAACGCAGACGAGCTTGAGCGAATATGCGAACTCGGTTCCGGCAACGGTGGTAGCGTAATAAAAGCGCTTCATCGGCCATCAGGCATCGTTATGGCTCGAAAGGTAGCGTACTTCTCTGTTCTCCCTATGTACTGTACATAATACAAATGTTTCAGCTCATTCATCTTGAGGTGAAGCCCACAATCCGAAACCAGATCATAAAAGAGCTTAAAGTCCTCCACTACTGCAACAGTCCCTACATTGTCGGTTTCTACGGCGCGTTCTACGCGGACGGGGAAATGTCTATCTGCATGGAATACATGGTATAGTTTCCCCATTGCATTTAATACGAGTGAACACCTCCCTCTAATTTCCAGGACGGACTTTCCCTCGATATTATCCTGAAAAAAGCCGGTCGCATTCCCGAACTGTATCTCGGCAAAATCAGCGTTGCAGTACGTTTTCTCACTTTTCAACTTTTTTCCTTCTCAACCTTTCATCTTCCTCCAGGTCCTCAACGGTTTGACCTACCTGAAAGAGAAACTGAACATCCTCCACAGAGGTAGACGAGAAGAAACTTTACTGCAAGTAGTGTATGGGAATTGATGTTTTAGATGTGAAACCGTCGAATATTCTCGTTAATAGTCAAGGCGAGATTAAATTGTGCGATTTTGGTGTCTCTGGACAACTGATCAACAGGCATGTTCTATGGCGGTTATCGGCTCGGTTTTGTTGCTGAGGCAGATGGATATAGCGTGATGAATGGACGGTCAGACACACAGACAGACAGACACACAGACAGACAGACACAGACAAACACACACAGACAGACACACACACAGACAGACACAGACAGACACACACACAGACGGACACACACACAGACAGACAGACAGACACAGCACGTCAGGCGTGAGGGCAGGCTGGGTTTACCCCCTGTCTTGGCGGAAGGAAGAAAGGAAAAGTAGGCGTTTTATCGACTTAAAATTTTTACTGATATTTTCAAAAATTTTCACTTTTTGGACTTTTCAAAAAGTTTGAACTTTTTTTACTAAAATTGGTATTATTTTTTGAAACTTTTTTAAAAAAGTGACGGCAGCTTATAGAGCTCGAATTTGGCTTCCATTTTGCTCTCTGTTGAGTTATGATTTTTGAACAAATTTTTGCGGTTTTTTTTGGCTCTGTCATTGGACAATTTTGCTCGCTTCTGCGTACTGTTACAGTCTGTTTATTTTGCGTTATTTTCCAGCGCGTATATTCAACATTTTTGCCTTTATAGCATGGCGAATTCATTTGTCGGCACCCGCTCCTACATGGCGGTATGCTCAATGTACTGTACATAGAATAGACCACATTCCATCAGTTTTACTGTTCAGCCAGAACGTCTTCAAGGCAGTCACTACAGTGTCCTTTCGGACATCTGGAGTTTCGGTCTCTCGCTGGTCGAACTCGCGATTGGCAGGTGCTTTTTATTGATTTTAATTTAATTTAATTTTGTTTAATCCTTTTAAATTAAATTTTTTAAAATTCTTTAAAATTAAATTAAATTTTTTAAAATTAAATTAAATTTTTTAAAATTAAATTAAATTTTTTAAAATTAAATTAAATTTTTTAAAATTAAATTAAGTTCTTTAAAATTAAATTAAATTCTTTTAAATTAATTTTAATTTTTTTTTATTTTTTTCAATTTTTTAAAATGTGTATGTAGGTACCCTGTACCGGTTCCGACCATCGGCGAACTAGCTAAAAGTTTTAACAAACGTCCCGACGAGTTAACAATGCCCGCTGCGACAAGTGCACCGCGTGTATCGCCTAATCCCAAAGGCGCACATTCGGGATCGAATGGAAACATTCCTGTTCATGACGAGCCGTTGGATAGTGGGGTTGCAACTGGTGGAGAACAAAGACCGATGGCTATTTTTGAATTGCTCGATTATCTTGTGAATCAGGTATTTAGTGGCGTCGTCGATGCGGGGGCGGTACCCTAAGGGGTGGGGAAAGGAGAAATTTTTTGAAGGGGTTTTTTGTCCAAAAAAATGATTGAAATTATATTTTTTTTACGAATAAAATCGACTAAAAATAAGTGAAAATAGCACAAAATTTTGAAGGTTTTTTACTGAAGAAAAAATTATTGAAATTATTATTTTTTTTAACAAATAAAATCGATTAAAAATTTATAAAAATATCAAAAAAAATTTTTGACTACTCTCTAACCGCTGTACGTATACGTACAGTACATATGTTTATCTCTGTTTCAGCCACCCCCAACACTCCCGCGTGGTCTCTTCTCCGACGAGTTTACCGACTTTGTCGACCGGTAGGGCGTGTACAACGGGGATGTAGCTCTTTTAATTATTCAATACATACTTTAGGTGTTTGAAGAAGCTCCCGCAAGAGCGCGCGAATCTTGCGACACTATCGGTACTGTATTGTGTCTACTGTATGTATTGGTTTGAGTTGGTTTTTTGTAGAGTCATCCGTTCATCATGCGGGCGAAACTCGAACAGGTAATGCAGTGTATATGTAGATTAGACGGTGCTCTTCTGGTTTGGAGGATTTTGTTTTTGGTAATTTATTTGTAAAATGGTTTAATTTTTATATTTGTAAAAATCATTTATTTTTTATATTTGTAAAAATTTTTTTATTTTTTATTCCTTTATTTTTTATTCCTTTATTTTTTGTTCCTTTATTTTTTATTCCTTTATTTTTTATTCCTTTATTTTTTATTCCTTTATTTTTTATTCCTTTATTTTTTGTTCCTTTATTTTTTGTTCCTTTACTTTTTGTTCCTTTATTTTTTGTTCCTTTACTTTTTATTCCTTAATTTTTTGTTCCTTTATTTTTTATTCCTTTATTTTTTGTTCCTTTATTTGTAAAATCCTTTATTTTTAAAAGTAGGCTTGCGCTAAAAATAAATGACAAAAAATTCATTTTTCGAAAATAAATTAAGGTCCAAAAATCAAATGTTTTAAACTAGAATAGCCCCTCGAAACTTTCTCATCGAAATGTCTATCTCCAGGTCGACTTCGCTGGCTGGGTCCGTGAAATGATCAAGAAAGAGTTGCCACCGTCGACAAGTGTTGTCGATTCACGCGAATGAGTCGACTCTATCAATGTCCTTTTGGACGTTTCATTTTTATTCTATCTAGAGTACAGTTCGAACGTGCTTTGTCGGTCTCCCGACTTGCTTAATCGTACAGTGCGAATGTTTTAATCGTTCTCTTTTTCTTGTGCAAAGTATTTATTTTCACTTGTACGATCTGTTAGTGTACACGTGTACGATCTCCGCTGGATAGATGGAGTGCTCGGTTAATTGTATTGTATCACTGGTGAGCAGCTTCTTCGTGTTCGACACTTTGGCATCATGCCTCAGGCGTTGTGAGGAAGAAAAAGGATGGCTTGTTGGGATAAAATACCCCTCCCCCCTTTGCCCTTCTTCCCCGAGAAAAATTGCAAGTTAGTGGACATCCAGGGGATCATAGTGCACTGTGTTCTAGGGGTCTTCCATTTATGACGTCACTTATTATTGGGCTTTTTGACCCCCCTCCCTTCCCCTCTCCCCCGTCATTATTATAACACATGTCATACTGGCCCGGCCCCCCCCTACCTCCCCCTAATCCGTGACGTCATAAATGGACGGACCCCTAGGCTATTTCAGAACATATGGAAAAGTTGGTCTATTTTTTGCTTTATGGCAGGATGCCTTTTGGGCTTTGCCCATTTACTTGAGACTGCTTACGATTGATTCGGTGTGGTGTTTCTGGCAGTATTTTGCTTCGTCGATGCCGGCGGAAGTTGGCCGATTCTCGTGCTTGCTTTACTGTCGCTTTTCTTTGATGCAAGTTAAAAGTTCGAATGTGCGAAAGCTCACTTGAATTGTGACAGTCTGGTCAACGACTTGCAGATACTTCTTGAAGGAAACGCAGTTTCATTACCTACGCTACGCCTTTTACCGCAACAAAACAATGCCACAAGGGTGCGAGTGTAAACGATAGGCATAAGAGAGCTTTTGAAAATGCCGCCCAGCAATGTCTAATTTACTATGCGGGAAGGATGCGTACGTACGTTGCGCACTTTTACAAGTGGCTCATAAAAGAGGCTCGTGAAGAAAACAAAGTGTTCTGCAATGACTCGGACGGAGTGGAAACACAAGTCTGACGGAAAAGGGGGGGGGCGTCCTTGAAAAATTTGTTTCCAACGGTGCCAGAAGTAAAGAGAAAAAGGCTCCAAGTTCGGCAGAAAAGAGGCCTAGAAATTACCCTTTGTAGGTGGAAAACCCTTGGCTAAAGTCCCCTTAGGGGTTATCCACAAATTACGTAACCCAGGACGGGGGAGGGGGTCGGTCGAAAGGTGACATCACGTGTAAAAGATAGCCTATTTCTTACACGTAAAAAAGGGGTGACATGGGGGAAGGGGGGGGGTTCAAAAATCCAAATTTATGGACGACCCCTTAAGGCCGAAATCGGACGAATGAACTTTTGGGTCTGGTCGGGCAGATGGGTTTTTCTTTATCAATTTGTCCTAAGCGTGTAGGCGCACCCAACCTGGGATGATGGTAAAGAATTGGGGGAAGGAAGAGCGAGGGGAGGGGTAAACTAAGGGGAATGCTATCAACCATCTGCCCAACTTTTTTCATTGGTCATTGCAGAGCATCTTTAGTGAACGACAAGAAAAGAAAGCGCTAGAGAAGCAAACTAACGAACTGGACTTTGCCCTTCGACGTACTCACTCGGATAGACGTACCCGGATAGCCACCGGTCAGTAACATGAGAGTATCGGAGTATAACAGGTATGACACTTGACGAAGACGGAAGCAAGCGAACAAGCAGAAGTAGCAACGCATATAATACACTTCTCTCGATGAACCGCCTGAGAAGCGGACACAACGCTAGACATAAAACTCCGTGTTCTGCTGCTTCGCACTTTCGCAGAAGTCCTGAGAAACCATTTAGCGTTCTAGGAACACACCGCAGTACGCTGAGCGGGCTGTTCACCATTATAATCAGATGGGACTAGGTACGTAACGTACCACCACGTACGTACGCGCTGCATCTTTTCCCTCTGCTCGAAGCAGAGAAATTCACGAGCAACGTACAGCACGCAGGGAGAACATAGTAAATCGATTGAGGTAGACACTTTGTTTCATATGCACTACTACAAAGCAAGATACACGCTAGAAGCTGAACGCCGACAAAGGCGATCAACGGGCGACGAATAAGACGCAGTCAGGGGAGGGGGTTGCCAAGCCGACCCCCCCCCCAAAATCGATACAAAAATTGTGGGTCTGGTCGGCTTTATCGGGTTTGCTTCTTTATATCAATTTGTCCTAAGCATGTAGACGGGAGCGAGCCCCCGCACCCCCAGCCTGGGGAGGGGGGTCAAACTAAGGGGTCAAACCCCATAAACCCGACCAAGCCATTTTTCCGACAGAGGGGAAGGGGTGGAACCCCCCAATCCCCTCCCCCTACCTACGCATATGTGAGGGTACACGCAGACACTACTAATGCATTTAGTGCACGATGAGTGATAGAGACCCAAATCAGCTAAGCTATAGCGACAGTAAAACTGTCGGCGTGCACACGTACGTAGAGACAAGGGAGAAAGCAAGGTATACTCGAATCCTGGTCATCACCAGGCTGCCAGCAGCGATTTTATCGCACCTCACCGGAGACGGACTGCTGCACACTAAAGACGTCTAGTTCACATTTGCGACTGCTAAAGATAGAGCAGTTTGGCCAACACAAGTACGTAGAGTATACAAACAAACAAACGTACGTAATGAAAAAGGCCTAAAGACGGCAACTTGTATTTTAGAGTAAACGGCACACGTGCAAGCAGAAAAAGTAAAAACAAGCGTACGGTAGTTGAGGGAAGGGAACTTTTAAAATCAGCGATTATCGGAGCGTACGTACGTACGTACTCGGAGCTTGAAAAAATAGCTTCTCCGCCAATTACTGATGGAGTTTCGAAAAAGACTGCTAGAGGTAGTTGCAATGCATAGTATATAAGGTAAGAAACGGAGAAAATGGTTGAGAATAATTGTCGAGGTAAAATCGAGTGAGGTAAACGATGCACTCATCAGTAGGAGCAGAACGAGGACGGTGACATATCGAGCGATCCCTGACAAACGAAAAAGAAAAAAAGTTTCCCTGCGAAGCGACAAAGTAGAACTCACTACACATACACAAAGTGGAAAGCCGGTGCATCCTGCCTATAGGAAAAAACGTAGAAAAGACCACATATTTCCTCACTATTTTGTAAATATTATATAAAAAAATATTAATAATAAAAATATATTATTATTAAAAAATATTATACCTTGCACGTCTGGCTTTTAATTTTTTTGAGATAATCTGTTTGACCACTTAACAATCCTTTTGTTCCAAGCAGGATGCAATAAACGAGCGCTAATTAAGAAAAAGCTAACAGCTGTGCGGTGGGAGCAGTAACTCACAGATCGCGATAAACAGAGCAAAGGCACATCGCATCACAAGTCAGCGGTGCTAGCTTCTACGGCAGTTATTGTACGTATGGTGGTGTTACCGTCTTGCTTTACAGTTTCTGACAATACAGAGCGACTATTCGGTCACTATAAAAAAAATAATTTTTTCGAAAAAAAAAAAATATTTTAAGAAAAAAATCGCATAAAAAATAAAAGTTCAAAAATTTTAGTTTTTATTTTACTGTTTGGCAACTCGATTTGTTTTGAAATTTTGTTGTGGAAATTTTTCTGAAATTTTTTGAAAAAAAATTTTTTTAGTTAATTTTATAATTTTAATTCGTTTTGAAACTTTCATTTTGTCGCAGAAATTTTTTCAACTTAATTTCATAATTTTAATTCGTTTTGAAACTTTCATTTTGTCGTAAAAAATTAAAAAAAAAATTTTTTTTTTTAATTTAATTTTATAATTTTAATTCGTTTTAAAACTTTCATTTTGTTGTAAAGATTTTTTTCTAAAATTATTATTTTTTTTCTGAAAAAATTCTTTTTTCCAATAACCCAATAATCGCTCCGTACTCCCCACTATTCGTCCAAACCATAAAGCCCGTAACGCCACCATAACTAGCCAGCTAACGTACCATCCCACACCCCATAGATCGGCCGTGCCCGCCTAACTATCTCAATCCGAAGCAAAAAGATCAAAAGACACGAACAAGGTTGTTACTAAGATCGACAACAAAGACACGTCCCTCGGGAGTGACAGCCAGATCGCACGGCCTGTCCATCAGGGGTTTACCGCGAGCCGCACTCGACGTGTCGACACCGAATGCGCAAATGAACTGGAACGTCGATGAAAAGACCTGGACACGGTTGTTGCGGGAATCGGCGACGAGGTAGTTACCCTCGACGTCGACACTAAAGGGAAAGTTCGAGTTGAAAAGGATACCGACCCGCTGGGTTACCGTACTGTCTTGATTAATTTCCCCGATTATTCAGTTTTTGATATTTTGGACAAAAGGTTTTACAATATAATAATACCCGGGGATGGGGGACTGGAAAAAATCCCCCGGGGATTTTCCAACGAAAAAAATTTTACGACCAAAAAAATTGTATTTTTTACAAGTTAAAATTTTTTTTAAAATTTACACGTGCGGGGGATTTTCGGGGATCCCCTGGGGATTGGGGGAACGGCAGAAAAATCCCCGGGGATTTTCCAACGAAAAAAATTTTTACGACCAAAAAAATTGTATTTTTTAAAAGTTAAAAATTTTTTTTAATTTTTAAAAATTTACACGTACGAGATAGGCGGGGGATTGGGGGAACGTCAGAAAAATCCCCGGGGTGCCAACCCTACATTACCTAATTAACTAAGCACAAAGAAAAAAAAACTTTTCCAAAATAATTCCGCCAAGCTCACTCACTCGATGCCCTGCGGTCGTTTAAGCGCTCCATCCCAGTCGCCCTCTCGTCCAAAGAACTGCATGGTTCCATCAGCGACATTGACGAGTACGAGTCGATGATTATTGAAATCGGTAACAACAAGACTGCTTCCATCGGGTGCAAAAACGACGCCACGTGGGGAATCGAAATTCTTGTATGAAACACTACTCTCAAGCGAGTATTTGCGGATGAAAACGCCGTTATCGGTGAAGAGTTGGACGCGGTGATTGCGTGTGTCCGAGATGGCGATCTGGTCGTCGACGGGACTTACTGCGACGTCCCATCTGTACGGGATGGGAAAAATTATTTTTTATTTTTAAGGGAGATATTTCGAAAAGAGGTGGAGACAGAACAGGGGTCCCATAAAAAAGCAGTGATTTAATTTTATTTTTTATTTATTTTTTATTCTTCATTTATTTTTATCCTTTATTTTTATTTTTTATTTATTTTTATCCTTTATTTTTATTTTTTATTTATTTTTATTCTTTATTTATTTTTTATTCTTTATTTATTTTTTATTTATTTTTATTCTTTCTTTATTTTTATTCTTTATTTATTTTTTAGTCTTTATTTATTTTTATCCTTTATTTATTTTTATTCTTTCTTTATTTTTTATTCTTTATTTTTTTTAAATTTTAAACTTTTTTTAAATTTTAAGACCATATAATTAGAGCAAGCCCAAAATGACCAAGGTCAAAATTGCAAAATATCGAAGCTATAATTGGTTATATTATCTCTAAATACCTTAAAAATCACGCCGAGCAGCAAAATTATCGATTTTTCACATAAAAACCCCTATTAAAAATAACCTTCTGCTCGACCATTTCCGATTATTTTTCCCACTTAGATTTCGGGTCCAAATAATTATCAAAACTTCTTCCCCAAATTCCAAACCTTTTTTTGCCTTTTCCGACCTAGTGATCCCCTGCCAAAAATTGCCTCGTACATCCAAACTTACGGATAATTAAACTGTCCCGCATTGCGTCCCTTCTCTCCAAACTTAAAAAGGAACATTCCTTCGGGCGTGAAGACCTGCACCCGATGATTGTCTTTATCCGCAACGATGATTTCATTTCGAGAATTGCTCGTCACACCCGCAGGTCGTTCGAATTGACCATTAGCGTGACCGGACGAACCGAATTTGGTAAGGAATTGACCCCGTTGGGTGAATATCTCGACGCGGTTGTTCGAGCGATCTGCCACTATGACGCGACCCTGCAGATGGACTGGTTTTTGGTTACTTCTAACTTGGTATGACGGGAAGGCAAAATGGGACAAAGGGTTCCCACTTGTTTGACGATATAAAATTGAAGGGAAAATTTTGACGCTTTGCGGGTCATTGAGTGAGACAGAAAAATCGAAATAAAAACCGATGGATAATTTGATCGAGCGAGCGTAGCGAGCGAAAATGTTCAGTTTGCTTAAAAAAATGAAAAAAATGCAGCGATAAAAAAAATTTAAAAAAACACGCCGCGATTAAAAAAATGAGAAAAAAT
>JAQGBB010000202.1:0-23282 GCA_034691745.1 Prismatolaimus dolichurus
GCGACCGCGAAGCTCTCGCGTGACACGATCCAGCGCATCGACGCGTTTCTGCTCGCACAGATGCGAGCACGTGTCGCGTCTGTCGATGATCTCGAGAAGGCGAAAAAAGCTGAACTCCTTGACGAGCTCAAGTGAGCGAGCGAAGAAAGCCAGCTCAGGACGCCACTGTTCACATCTATGCGATTGACTGCGCTGACTATTTTATTATGGAACTGTCTGGACTTTGTTGTACGGTGCTTGGTTCGACAGCATAAAATAGTACGGGAACTGTGTGTTCGATTATTAAATCGCTGCCAGCGTACAATGTAGCCTTGTACGTATGCACTATTATGCGCGCCAAGAGTCACTGACCATTGGCCGGTTTTCTCGGTTTCCGAACCAGTTTTCTCGCGACTGACTGAACCTGTGATGGAGACCAATATGTCAAATTGCGGTCATTATTTTGATACAATGCATTTTCAGCCAGTCTGGAGAAATCTGGTTCTAAATTTTTGAGAAAACCGGCCAATGGGTGTGGCGGCCAAAACTCGTGGCGCGCGTGATAGTTTTGTGAGTTGTTTGCATCACAAGCACGAACACATGTCAAATAAGCAATGGTAAAGTAACAGGCAGATTGCATTGTGCTGTGATCCCGCAAACAGGCCCCGTATGGGGGGCACTAACATGAGCCGGATAGAAACCTAGTCAAGTCTACGTTATTAAGTAGAGCACGAAATGGAGTAACGTTGCCGGCAATCACAACTCCTTCGGGCAGAGTTCGGTCCGACGACACGTCTGGCGAAAAAATGCCTGCGGACGTTGACACGCCCCGTCGGATGTTCCAGTTTCTGCGAGTGTCCACGAACACTGAGACGCTCAAGTCGGGCGTGCGAAGAAGTCCGATGTACCCGTGGATGATAGAGTAGCACATTGCAAGGTCGCTGTGCAGCCGCCGCAGCTGAAGCGATTCGAGTTGTAGAGCGGCCAAACGGTCGAAACGACCCCTCGAGACCCAGCACACGGCGCGTGAATTTGCGCTGTACCCGCTCGATACGGGCAGTGTCCTTCCGCTTCTAGGGAGACACAGGGGTGCGGTACTCGAGAAGCGGCCGCACAAACACCTTGAAAACGCGCAGCAGGATGTCGTGTGGAAAAAAGCGCATGAACAATGCGATTCGCTGGTTCGCTCGCTTGCAAACCGTTGCAATGTTCTCGGCCAGGTGGAGGTCCGAAAATACGGGATCGTGGGCAGAAAAAAATTTTGGCAGCGGAGGGATTCGAACCCTCGCCTCCGAAGAGAGTAGTGCCTTAAACTATCGCCTTAGACCACTCGGCCACGCTACCACTTCTGCAACGCTAAGACGCATTTGTACTAGATATAGCTAACACATATGCAAATACCTGCATGCTCGAAACTATACTAGCATTCAAGGCACTAAGTGACAGCATGCGGAAAGATACGGTCAAGTAACTCGTGTTTTTGGCTACAATTGGGAAAGGATGGAAAGCTTTTGTGAATGCGCGCGTTCGGTCTACCATCCGCCTTGCTATAAAAGGTGGCTGCAGGTCAAGCCGTGATCTCGCGCTTTGCGTGTCTAAAATTCATGGATAGGATAAAGCCTCAGTGCTCAGTGGTTAGTAGTGTCCTTGCGAATTTGAGTGGAAGTTCGGATATATTTCGCAAGTTCGGATTTTATATAAGAGACGACACGCGGTACTCGACTGAGACGCGACTTCGACGATGTTTTTTAAAATGTTGCACATTTCGTCGCTTTGTTCTCATTGTTGGTTGCTCACTTTTCTGCCGTACATTCAAGTTTCAACCGTTTTCTGTTAGTTGAATTCAGTACTCACAGGACCTGCACTGAAAATTATTGTTGTACAACGCACTCGGTAGGCGTTTTTTTTTGTCACCTCGCTGTCGTGGTCGTGCTTTCATATTGCGCTTGGTTTGTTTTAGAATGGCGAACTGTGCGCACGCAGTTGTCATGAAAGATATGTGCGCGGTGTGTGGGAAGGATTTGCGTCGGTACGTCATGAGAGTAGAGGACGCAATTAGTGTACGCCCGTTATGAGTCGCTTCTCTGCGCTGTGTCCAGAAAAGAAGGAAGACCCGGCGAACGAGAAGTTTTCACGGAAGCCAAAGTTGCAATGGTGCACAACATTCCCGAGCTGATTGTCTCGCCTGCGGTGAATAACTTAGTGATACTGACTGTTTGCTTGCGTGGTTGTGAGTCGTGACTCGTTCATTATGCATACGTATAGACGGCCGATGACATTGGAGATGCTGACGTGCGTCGCTTGCTGAAGAGTCGCAAACTTGTTCTGCTCGTTGATCTCGACCAGACGCTCATTCACACCACGAATGAGGACATCAGCGCGGACATATTGAACGTATGGATTTACAGTATCTATAGTATAGGTATAACACATACAGACTTACGTTTGCGGTTTCCTTACAGCGCACATTAACGAGTACATACCCATACATTGCAGGATGCACAGGACGTTTTCCACTACCAGCTGTACGGACCGGCGTCGCCATGGTATCACACACGCTTGCGACCCCACACGCGCGAATTTCTGAAGACTGTCGCCGAGCACTACGAGCTGCATATATGCACGTTCGGCGTCCGCGTTTACGCGCACAAGGTGGCCGAGATTCTCGACCCGAGTCGAGTGCTCTTTGGGCACCGCATTCTCTCGCGCGACGAGTGCTTCGATGCGAACTTGAAGACGTCCAATCTGAAGTGAGAGATAGAGACGCGCAGTACTGAAGGGGGCAGAAATTGAACTTCGTCTTCCGCTCCTTCCTGCAGGGCACTTTTCCCTTGTGGCGAATTTCTCGTGTGCATAATCGATGATCGCAGTGACGTGTGGAATATGACGCCGAATCTCGTTCACGTCAAGCCGTATCGCTTCTTCCAGAATACCGGCGATATTGTAATGCATTGTACTTCAGCAAACCGACTAGTGTGCATTGCTGTGTCCGTCTTTTTTATTTTCTAATTGGAATTGTCAACAGTGAGTTTAGAACGGAACATAATCGCCCGGTCTCGGCCCGGTTCATGGAATTAGTCGCAAAATTTTACCTCTTGATTGATTCGCATTTTTTCCGTCGCGGGGCTTGTGGGCAGATGATCTGCCGTCCGTTTTTCCCTGTCCAGAGATGTGCAAGCAGAGTGATGCTGTAACGACGCACCCTGAGCGTCAGCAGGATGTCCCTTCCCGCAGGGAATTGGCAAAACGTGCAGGAGCCCGCAAGGCCGACGGGAATTTTCGTTTTTTCCTGTGTTATTTCGAGGTCCGGGAACTGTGGGGCATTGTAGTGCGCTTCGCTCGAAACATACAACGTCCCACAGCAAAGAGACCAGTCGGGGCCTTTGATTACCGCTGTTCTGTACGTCCATAGCCGCGAGAGAAATCCATGACATGATTTTTCTCAGTATTTTTGGAGACATTTTTAATTGTCCTGTTGCTGTATGGATCGCTCTGAGTTTAAGTTAAGCTTACACTCAATGCTCATTGCTTGAAGTACCACTTGTTTCAGAATGCACCGGCGGGTTTCTCGAAAGAGTCGCCGAGCGGAGCAGGAAACAGTACAGCTAATTCTGCAGTTTCTGTCGTTGCGGGTGGTGCAGCTAGTGCGCGCTGCAATGGTAGTTCTGCGAATGCAGCTCTGTCGGACGTGCCGTGCTTGCGAAAGGCGGTCGACGACGAGGACGACTATCTTCACTATCTCGAAGACATTCTCGTCCGTGTGCACAGAGCGTTCTATCAGGTATTGCAGAGAACAGCGCTTGTTAGGCGTACTTATGTACGTGTGTTGCTCTGAGCGAAGTATTAATGCAGCGAGACTGAATGGATAAGCGTTTGCGGAAGAGGGCGCTTCTTTTGTGTCGTGTGCACGGCTTGCTGCAAAATGACACGCTGAAGGTCTGTTCGGTTGGCAGAAGATATCTCTTTCATTTTGAATTTATTATACTGAAGATAGAACGGCTTGCATATTTTGTTTTGTTTGATACCGATATCCGATATTGAGGCGTAGGATTTCCTCTGACCATTCTGGCATTTTGAACGCAAACTGGCACTGGTCGAGATCCTGTGGACGTTGCTGTGTAAACTAGCCGTTTTGCCTCGTTATGTTGCTGCAGGTGTATGATCTGTCGGTTGGTGCCGGCGACGTTTCCGACGCGTCGTCACCGCCGCTGCGTCTGACGAAGGCGCCCGATCTGCGCACGATCGTGCCCTACGTTCGCTACAAGGTGCTCGCTTGCTGCAGGATTGCATTCAGTGCGATCATCCCGAACGGCGTCAACCCGCTCACGCATCCGCTCGTGAAGCTCGCGCTTGACTACGGCGCCACTTTTCACGAGAAGCCCATCTACGAGGACACCGCTAGTGGGAAGAAGACGACGCATCTCGTTGTTGGCGGATGGGGTGTGTATACAGGGGACGTAGACGTACACAGGAGTGGCGGTGGGCAACCCAACCATCCGTGGGTGATTGACAGGGCAGCGAGGGTCACTGCTTCCTTTTCCCCTCTGAACAGGAACGCCGAAGATCAAGGAGGTTCTCCAGCGTGGTGGCAGCGGCATTCACGTTGTTACGGCGCATTGGCTTCAGTGTTGCGCCGAGCGATGGGAGCACGTTGATGAGCGCTTGTTCGTGGTGAACAAGGAAAATGTTTACGATGTCTTTCCGCAATATGCTCAGTATAGTGCTGCTGCTAACAGCAGTCGAAAGAAAGACGATGATGTGGCTGGTGTCGCGCTAAAACCGTCGATGAAAGCTTCAGCTTCTACTTCGGATTTCGCTACGCTAAGTGACGCTGACGGAGCACCGCGACCGTCGAGAGCTGAGCGCTTCGACGCGCATGACGAAAGTGTTAGTGCTGCTGCAGACGCTGAAGCTGCCGGCGCCACAACGCAAGCTCAGGCTGTTGCTGCCACTGATGGCTGTGATGCAGGAGACGAGGACGACTCTGACGAGCTGGTTCTAATATACGAAACGAACTCGACGCAAGCGCGAGATCGCCTGCTGGCACCATCTGTGGCGACGCCGTCAACTTCGGCGTCGAATCAACAGTGCGGTGGGCAACTCTCTGCTTCTCAGCAGCGAGCATCGGCGAGAGAGCCTATTGAGATTGTGCTCGTCGATGACAGCGATGAAGACGTTGACGAAAACGGTGACGGTGAGCGAGAGGCTGTTGATGACGATGTGACGGTGTTGGAAGGCCCCTCTGCGAAACGAGTGCGGTTGGATGCAAGCGGAAGTGATGAGGACGAGCTCGGCGACGCTGAAGAGGGTGGGAATGAGTCTGATTCGAGCATCGAGTCGTTGGACAGAGCGCTGCAATTTCATCTTGAGCGGCTCGACAGGTGTGTATGTACACATACGCATACTGTGTTAGATAGCACGCTCATCGATTGCTCAGGGAGAAAGCGGCGACGCTAACGAGTGACGTGACGTTTGTTGCTGCCGTGCAGCCGGACGAAGATGTCGAATCGAACTGTGAGCAGCTGAATGGCGGATGCGGTTGAGGGATGTCGCCCTTGCCAGTCGATCAAATGTCGGATGACATGCTCTGTTTGTTTGCTCACTTGTCTTCGATTGATTCTCTTGTTGCTTGCGGCACGGCGTTTGTAAAACGTGAACGTACAAACTGTAGTACTTACGTAATGCGTGTATGTAGTACATTCGGTGAGCTTGCTGAGCGGTGGAGTCTACCCAGTGTGTCGCGCGCGCGACATTGCCCATGATGAGTTGAAATGAGGGAGTATGTGTGTGAGCTTCGTTGTTAGTCTGACTGACTATTATGATTTGATTACCCCGCTCGTTATGAACAGGCAATCGGCCGCCAGTGAACTTAGACAAACGCTTCGAATATCACATGGTCCAGTCCATGTGCTAGTGGGAAGGAAGCGTAGGTCTACGATTGGCTACTGGCCCACGCAGGTGTTCTCCTTCGGCTGCGAAAATCCCCTCAGGACTGTACCCCAAAACGCAAATCATAGCTTCTTGTGTAGTGCACGCTGAAATTGCTTTGCTTACTCTCTGACTCATCAGAAAACCAGACTTGTTTGAGCCGTGCTATTTCTTTTCGTTCACTAAGATTGATTCTAAGGGTGTGTGTTAGGACCTGTCGGATTAGGAAATTCGCGCCGGATTTCCTAATCCGACAGGTCCTAATACACACCCTAAGCGATCGATTTCTCCGACTATCTATATGGAACATTATTACCTTCGAGCGAGTCGTTCGTTATCAGCTTATGGCAAATTCTTGTAGCTAGGCCAACTACGGTGACGGCTACACTTCTTATGCAGTCAAAATATACGATACACAGAAGTCCACAATCTACAGCAATTGGCATGTGCACTGTTGTAGCCACGGTTTTACGTAAACTAGCCAGCCGCACGAATTCGAAATGGAAAAGATGGTTCACGAAAAGAGTAAGGAAGCGCAAAATTTCTGTCACGAAGTTAACAGTGGATTTCGTTAGAATTGTTTGCCCAACGATACGGCTAGAAAGAGTTTAACTTGAAAATTGCAAATCGATTTTTGTTTTAGATCTGTGCTATTTGGCGTTGACGTACAGTGCGTATTATGGCATCTTCGTTTGTTGGGGTAAGTTATGAGACTGTTTTTACTTCTGATGTAGCTTATATTGAGGTTCTAGCATTGTGGCCTGAGTTAAAATGTTACGAGAAACACCTGGCTGCTCAAAGGTAGTAGCAAAATCGCATTTTTTATATTTATGTACTGTATAGTATGCATGCATTATTAAGTCGGACACGCGTAGCTGATCGATGCACGTCGAGTTTGATGAAGCTTCGAGCGAGATTGGAAGTGGTTTAGATTAAAAGCGCGAATTTGTATGGCATTGGGTGTCGTCGGCAGAGGACGCACCTTCGTTGCGCCTGTGTAGCGTCTGCAGTACAGCGACGCCCATAGCGTTTTGTCTAGCGGGGGCGGCGGCGAGAAAAAATTTAACATGTGTAAAAAATGCGCCGCGAGCGAAGTGAGCGATGAAAGTTTTCGCAATTTTCTGCAAAAGGTCATTGAAAATTTTTCGAATATTTTTCTTTTCCCCCTTTAGCGCTATTTTTTCTCTTTTTCGTTTGGTCAGGGGGAGGGCGGCCGCCCCCGGCGTCCCTGCAGTACGATTTTGTAGTTTCGTTTGCGTGCTCCGTATTGATAGGGATAGGCAGTGTGCTGGGTCTGTATAGTGTTCTTTTGAATTTGAGTCAAAAGTTTCGCTACTTAATCGTTTTCAGTGCGTTCGCGCGTACTTTGATTTACCGGACGTGTATGCACTTGTGCACTCCGAGTGTTCCCCGTCTCGCCTTATTGATTTTGCCTCGCTGTGAACAAACGTTCGCTTTCACAGAAGTTTACAGTGAGCGCATTTATCAGCGCGTTCGCAGTGCAGTTTTGTTGGTGTGGACGACTCATTTTATTATTTGCTGTAAAATGAACGCATTTGCTCAGCAAGTTTGACGAATGTCCGTCGTCTGACTCGTAAGCCGGTTTCCTCTTTCCATCTGCGGAGTCTCCCGCTGCTGATGCTGGTTGATGAGTGAATGATGTCCCAGGAACGCCACAGTCGACGCCTAGCACAGCTATAGTGTGCAAACCTATAATAGTGCACAGGTAACTGTTTGCAGGAGTGTATGTCATAGTTTGTTTACAACGTACTTTTCTCATTCACTATCTGTCTGCTGCTGACATTCGGTCGCTTTTTGAACTGCAAAAAGCGGCGCCCTAAATGAAAGTAGGCAGACGATTTGCGACTTCTTTAGAGCGCAGTGTCAACAGATAAATAATGGTGCAGGTAGCTCCTGTTTATTAATACCAATGCCCCTCCCCTCTTGCCCGTTTCCGCGAATAGCTCGATCAGTCTGTCGATAATAGTGTACTTTCCACGTCTTCCACAACGGATGTGACGTGCTTGCTGTGTGTTTTCCATAGCTGTATGTACTTTTATACATACATACATGCTCCTTTAGTTTTTTTACTTTCTTTTTTGAAAAGCACCTCTCAGACTTCTTTGTCGATGATCGCCTTTGCGTATTACGGTGCGGAGCGCGTACGATTGTCGACCGATTATTGCATGCATGCTGAAACCGCTCACCGCATTTTTCTTAGAATTCTTTTTTGGAGTGCTACGCACTGCGCAGACCGCACGAATCTAGAGCGCAGCACAACTAAGAAAGCAGTCTTCCTTTTTTGTGGACCCTGTGCGGTATCGTGTTTGTGGCGGCAAGACTCTGTAATACACTGATTTAAAGGCTACATTGACAGACGAGTCGTATATTAGTATGTTGCATAGATGTATATGCAAAAACATTGTTTCACAGTGCACGCAATGAATTTTTTCTGCTGTTGGCGAGCCAATTTTTGTGCAATATTTTTGACGACGACGTTTACGTAAGTGTTGCAGAACGACACACAAAGTTGTAACTCCTTTTGTCCGCTCCACCTCTTAATGTGTGAACGCAGCGCGAGTGCATAGAAACAAGTTGACATACTACCAGTGCATTTAGTACTGCCTGAGATTCTGCTATTAATTGCTCTACCATTTTGTAGGACGGATCTGACGAAGGCAGCACGTCGACAGAGCCAGCGCATGGCAGCCCGTTTCGAACTCGGCTAACGTACGACTCGCCTCGTTTTCGGCCGACTGCACTTGCATCTTCCGTGCTCGGTAGGTTCACTTTTTTCTCCTTTTACGACCTGGTCTTGTTTGTGCCGCCGTCTCTCGCTCCTTGTGCGGACGCTGACGTTCGCTAATGTGTGCGAAATAGGCGCGGGCCTAAAGGAGCAGCGCAAATCCCTGTTCGCCGTCTCGCCTTCGTCACTGTCGCCTTCGAGCTGCAACAAGGAGAACGTAGCGGCCACCGATCGTTACTTGCTACGGTCTCGGAGAAGTGAGTCGAAGCACCACCATGTCCGCCTTGCCCAGTGGCATGTGCGGGTGTTTGCGGTGCATGGCTTTGACTAACCTGTCTCGTATCTTAGCTCTGCTTGGTGCCGACATGGGGCACGAGCTTACAGCCGGTGTGAACGGTTGCAGTTGCGTCGATGATGAGCTGGAGAAACGAGACAAGGAGCGGGAGGATCTGTTGGCGAAGATTCGGGTATGCACAGTGCGTACGTACAGGTAGTTGCATTGGCAATGCGTACGCACTCGCAGTGCGACGCATGGTGCAACGAGATGGACTATTTACGAGTATGAGAATGGATGTCCGATTACGTCTCGCCTTGATTTATTAACTTTACATACCTATTAGAAAGCCTTAAAATCTACTGAGCTAGTAAGAGCCTCGCTGATTTGCTTGTGCACGTCCTGTGTCACTCGCTAGGAGAATTAAACTACTCGAAACTTTCAGGCTCTCAACGAGAAGAATAAGGTGGTGAGCAAAATGCTGAAGGCGGAGGATCAGATAAAGCAGAATCAGCTCATCATCCTTCGAAAGACTCACGAAACGCAACTCTCTATCAAGGATAGTCTTATTAAGGATCTCGAGGATATCATTGACGAACAGGTGCGTTGCCGGAGGACGCGCAGTCTGGTGTGTTCTCTGCCTGGCGTCGAACAGTGCGCGCCTGTGGGAATTTCTCTGCTGCCTGAAAAAGGTTGCGCTGTTTCGAGATGAGCAGCCCGGTCCCGGAAAATCGGTTTTGGATCAAAAACTGCGCTCACGTCGAAGACGTGTTCTTTTATTCTACTTCCCCGCCAGTGTAAGTGGCTGCCCTGGCGGATATTAAGAATTTATCTTGTCCCAAACGTGTAGTCGCGTGTAGAAAACTTTCATCTTTAAACTTATCTTGCTGTCATTTTGGCGGTATCGTCTTGTAAGAGCTGTTCAGTTTATCTAGAGTAGCTTGATAGACGACTGTTGAAGTTCGATTCTTCTAATGTTTCAGGAGGCGCGCATATGGAACATGGAAAGCCACTTGGCAGGTGTGCCCTAGAGAGAGCGTGTTTATGCAATATTTGTGTCAAGCGTACTGCGTGTCGTGTGCATGCACATGTATGGTTTATTGTCCAGTGCCTGGTTTGTTGTTGTTGCTTCATGATTAAGCAATGCACGAGGGACTTGGTAACTTCTTTAGGTTTGCGCAACTTGTCGCCAAAGCAGGCCGAACCACTGGGCGGTGTGACGCGCTTACGACGTCGTGTCGATGAGCTCGCCGCAGAAAGAGATGATATCGAGCAGCGCCTTCGTCACAGCGATGAAACAAACACGGAGTTGCAGAAATCATTTGACGATCTCCGCGCGAAGCTTATGTCGGCGGCATGGGCACCAGACCACACTTTCTGCGCGTCGACCAGTGGTGACAGTGGGGTGGAGTCGGCAAGTTCCGGTTCGGATAGTGTCGCGCATGAACAGGTAGGGAATACGTGAGCTCGTTTGTTCACACGGTTGGTATTTTCATTCGGTGCAGCGAATACTCGTGTTGCGACCGGCTTCTCCGTGTCTTCAATATGAGAAGCAGTTGGAGAAATTTCGTCGTGAGAACGCACTGTTGGAGAAGGAGAACGGTTATCTCAAGCGAGAACTTGCGGACTTGAAGGTTTTCCAGCGCTTGCTTGTTTTTCGAACGTTTTTAACTTGCTTGCTGGTCGTGTGACAGAAGCAACGGAGTACTGAAGCGGAGAAGCTCTGGCTTGAGAGTGAAGCGAACTTGCTGGCGAAGGAGAAGGAGTGCTTGCTGCTTGAACAACAACTTCGGGATGCTCGGGCTCAAGTGCGAACAGTGCAGGCGGAAGTGCAGTCACTTTGTAGCAGTCGTGACGATGAGGTACTGTGTGTATGTGGGAAATAGGCGCACATGTGTGAACAGTAATTACATCTTCTTGGACGTTAGTTGTATCCGTGGAGAATATTCAGACCAGCTAACACATACTGTACTTCGTTGTTTTATTATGCGTACTGTACGTACAGTTCGGGTGCATAAATGCATTCACATGTATAAGTAGATGGATACAGTGAGTTTTTGACTTACGTGTTTTCTTTTTTCTTTTTCTATCTGAAGTTGAACGCTGGTAGCGCCAAAATTGTCCAACTTCATTCCCAGTTGGACGCAGCTGTGAAAGAAAACCGTCTGCTTCGTGCTGACGCGGAGAAAGAACGACACACCGCAGTGAATGCTGAATCTATTCGAGCGAGTTGTGACGCTCTCGTGGCGCAGGTAGTCGAATCGAGCACGCTTTGAGTGTTGTCAGCCGAATACTGCGAGACGGGTTAATTACGTAATGTATAGCTCAATGCTGAGAGACAACGTGCTGCTGACTATAAGCGACGGTGTGGTGAGCTTGAAAATGTGGCTAATGGAATACGTCGAGAGTCATCAGTCTGGCAGCAGAAGCACGGTATGTTTGATGTTGGCAGCAACTCCTTTTGCTAGTTCCTGAGACATAAGCCGCTGAATTTGATTTTCTGTTGATCTGCATGTGTGCCTGTGTTAGTTGTCGAGTAACAAACTCATTGCTCGATTTTAGCTGACACACTGATCGCGCTTGATTGTTTTCGCGCTTCGCTCAACTGTCTCAAAGCCTCGCAGGTAAACAAAGCAGAGTAGATGGATGGCATCGATAGGGATAATGCGGAGAAGAGGGAGCGAAAATATCTAGTATTCAAAGAACCCAAAAGGCATTTCTTCATGAGCATTTTTGGGAAAAGTAGCACACACAAATGCCGAGCTGCGCGGTACTTTAATTTTTTCCCTTCGCTTGCATGGTACTTTCTCATTTTTCCCGTTGCGCGGTACTTTTGACTGCACTCGAGCTATGTGGGAGCGTCACTATTGCCCATGACTGATAACTTGTTCGGTTCCGCTACGCACTTACGACATAAATGATGCGTTTTATTGATTGTAGAGCGAGTTGCTCATTCAGACGGCTAAGCAGCACGCCGACTTCCAGAAGAGCCTAGTCGAGACGAAGCAACGGGTAGGTGTAACAGTTGCATTTTTATTGCCATTGTATGAGTGTGAGTAAGGATGCCTGTCAAAGTTGCTCGAGTAAGTTTGCCCGATATTTGTTCTCGACCCGGACCCCCACAATCTCGCCCAAAACTCCAGCGTTCATGGTGACCACGCTAACAATACTACATGAAAGATAAAATAGGGTCTACTCGAATCGCTCTAACAGGCTCTGCTCATTGAAGTGCTAGCTGAGTGATGCGGATCGTATGCGCGTAGTTATTTGGCGCGTGCGTGGGCTTTTAATGTTTGCGTTTGTATCTGCGCTTTGCAGATAGCCAGGCAGCTGTCGATGGTCGTTGCGGACTTGCTCAATAAGTACAAGAAGGAGATGGCGTTGAGGAAAAAGTACCACAACGAACTCGTCGAGCTTCGAGGTCAGTGGCGTCTATGTGGTTGCGCCAGTCTGTCGCAGGCATGAGTTAGCAAAATTTCTAGGGGGAGTAAAACATAGGGTCGGCAGAGTCAAAAACACATCTGGTTGTTCAAACTTTCAAAAAAAAGTCATAACGCAGAAGCATAGGAGAGCGATATGGAAGCCAGAGTCGATCTTCTCTCGATGAGCTCTATAAATTAGCATCATTTTTTAATTGTACAAAAATGTGCACAATTTTGTTCAAAAGGTTGAACTTTGATAATTCCGTCCAAAAGTGAAAATTTTGGAAAATATCCGCAAAAATTTAGATAAACTTTGAAAAGACTAAAACTGCTTCTTTTTCCACCCGTCGGAAAGGGGCCCCTTCCGCCAAGCCAGGGGTACCCCACCTTCTCATGCCTGGCTGTTGTGTGCATTCGTGCAGTGTGCCCGGACTGTTGCACTTACTGTCTATTGAGTAGGTCTTTTTCATACGGACGAAAACGTTTCGTATAACGAGTGGAGATATTTGTGGGTGTTTGCAGTTTAGAGTTGGAGCACACTTGTGTTTGAAAGTAAAGGTTTTTAACACTACGCTGGAGAAACCCAGTACGAGTATTCTTCACGGAGCGACTGATGGGTGTGTGCTCCCTGCTCATGATGCTCTGGTGTTCATCGTAGGCAATATCCGCGTTTTCTGCCGTGTGCGACCGCCTATCGGTATAGATGTGGACTCGGTGTCTGCCGTCGATGTTGATGTGGATGACAACGCTGTTGTTCACGTCGTTAATAACAATCGGCGGCAGTCGTTCCTGCTGGACAGGGTTTTTGGTCCGAGCACCACACAAGCCGATGTATGTATTGTACACAACTACACCCTCGGTGATTTGTGTCTTTATCCTTTGTGTTTTTGTTGTCAGTCGGGGCTCCTCCAGCACAGTGCGGAATTGTTTCAGAAGCTTAGATAACTTTTTACTCTTTGTGGAGGGAAAGTCTGCGCGTCTCAGTTCATGGCTGCTCTAAGACAACAATGATGCGTTTAATATTGAATGTAGATTTTTGCCGAAGTTGAACCTCTTGTCGTCAGTGCTGTCGATGGATACAGTGTCTGCATTTTTGCGTAAGTGTATGTACTATGAACTGCGTGTAGACTATTTATATACTTTCGGCGTTCTACCTTATTTATGGGGCAGGAATGCCTTGAGTGCGGAGGAAAAACACGCGAACAATTTGTTGAAGTTTTGCAAACATTGCAGATATTTAAATCTTTTTCTAATTAAAAAAAAATTTTCGCTTTGCACCCTCTGGTCGAGCTGCAAGACTTTCGACGAAGATTTAAACAAGACGGGCTGTTGGCGCTTTTTAATCGCTAAAATTTTGCTTTCCGCTTGCCTCTCTCACCGAGAAACAAACACTGCTGTTAATCTTGGAAGATGACGTCATAATTCTAGATATGGACAGACCGGAAGTGGAAAGACCTACACGATGGAAGTAAGTTTCTGTATGTACAGTATCGGAAGACAACTTTAGTGATGTACTGTACATTGGACTGGTTTGGTTGGTCTGCACGGTCAGTGTCGATGGAATGTGCTGTTCTGCTACAGGGACCCCCGGATGGCATAAATCAGCGTGCTTTAGCATGCTTGTTTGAAGAGATTAGTGCACGCCGGCTTGGATGGACGTTTGTCGTCAATGTTTCTATGGTCGAGATATATAATGAGACAATAAGGTATGTATTGTAGATGGTACTAGTACGTACAATCTAATGTACAGGACGTAATGCAGGGGCGGAACTACACATAAAGTGCAGTGCACACCGCGCATCTCAGTCCCGGCATTAAGGTGAGCAAAAACCAACGAACGGGGTGAACCTTCTTGTGTAAAACGATTTTGTTAGTGTGGTAGTTTGTCGGAAAAATTGACTCAAAAAATTTTAAAGCTGGTTTCAAAATTTAGAGCTTATTGAAAGGAGCTCGAATATAGCCTCCGTTTTGCTCTACTGTGTTTGTTTCTGTGCTGCGTTTGAATTTTGAACCATCAGATTTGTTTTTGGCTCTGCCAACTAATTGGGTCGGGCCCTTCCCGAGAAAAAATATTTTCTACGCCCATGTAATATACGTTATTGAATAAATAAATTGTCTGCTGTTTTATGCAAGCGGTAGGTACATCACAATCGCCACCGCCAAATACGTACGTACAACATGCGTGCACATTTAGTCTATAGCACTGGTTTGCACAGTCTGCTTGATGAAATGTCGAATGGGTATACTCACACTATGTAGTGTACAAATACGTGCATTCGACAGCGTTCGCGACCTGGAGGCGGTACCAGACGGACGCGCGAAACTGCGTGCATCTCTAGCGATGTATTCAACGAATCGTTTTTACAGCAGTGTTTTGTGTTGTGCAGGGATCTACTCGCCGACGACGATGCGATTGCTTACAAGCTCGATATTAAGATGAACGCTGAAGGATCACTGTACGTGCGAGAAATTAGAATTAACGGCAATTCTTTGCGTATAAATGTGGACGTAAGTAGCGGATGTGATGTGTGTTCATTTATGTACGTACAGTAAGTAAAGACGCGTGTGCATATATGTAGAGTGTGTAACGTGGCGCACTTTGTATGAGTAATCAATGTAGATGTTGTGCTTTTTGTAGGTGCGTTCCTGGTCTTCGTTCTGTCCAAGTGTCGTCCGTTGCGGATGTTAATAGGGTACGTACAAGTATGTATGTACGTACGGTATTTTACGTAGTACATGTTTGTATGTGTATCGTTCGTTGCAAGTTGGATTTGCTACGGTGCGGAAACGTGTGCGCACGAAGTTTTGTTTTTTTTTGGTTAGAAGTTTCTATTGTGTATGTATGTAGTTTGTATTGCGTAGGTATTTTGTCGTGGTCGTGAGCGACGAGCGATAGCGACAACGAAGTTGAATGAGCTTTCGAGTCGGAGTCACGTCCTCTTGTGTGCTACAGTCATTGGCGATCACTCGGAAACCAATACTCGGACGTTCGGTGAGCAGATGAGCGATTTTTCAGTGCGATAATATGCAGTGTGTGTGTGTGTGTGTGTGTCCGACTGCAGAAAGTTAAAATTGTGATTCTATATACTTATGTTCTGTATTGCGAATGCACTGCAACTGCATCTTATTGCCAGGCCGTACGATGTCCCCGTTTAATAGTCGTACTTTGTTTTGCTACCAGAAACTAGTCGATACTGTAGCACTGTACGCAGGTGCTCATACATGGTAGAACGTGTATGTCTGACGGCGGTTTGGTGCATACTGTTCTCAGCACTGCATGCTGTGCGTACTCTGGACTAGGTAAACTCAATCTCGTCGACCTCGCTGGTAGCGAACGTGTGAGCAAGAGTGGAGCTTCCGGTGATCGTTTGAAGGAAGCGAACGCTATCAATCAATCGGTGGGCATACGTTGTAATATATTGGTGGGCGGTGTCATTGTTTACAGTACGTATTGTATGTACCTTGGGACAAGACTAAGTAACATGCGTGTTAACTCGCATTTTATAATTGCTTGGTACAGAAAATACATCTGCAATGAAGGTTCCTAGTTCATAAGTATGTAACGTCATTTGTATACGTACACGAGTACGTCTTTCTCTGCATGTACAGTATGTGTACATTGCGTACTACCTATGTCGCTCCTATGTAATGTGTGTATTGAAAATATCATGTGCTTTCTTTTTAGCTTTCCTCGCTCGGCGATGTCATTCAGGCCTTGCGCGCGAAAGCGTCACACGTACCGTTTCGCAATTCTAAACTCACCTACTTATTGCAAGATTCTCTTGGTACGTACAGCATCTGCTTTCATACGTGTATCAACTACTGTTACGTTATTTGTTTTCCCCTTTGGCTTCTTGACCCGCTGGGTGCTTTGTGTTAGGATGCTTTCTCTGAAATTTCCGAACAGCGTTTGCGCTGAATCCACTTTCCCGGTCGATATTTTGGGGAAATGTTTGCAAAAGTTTGGCATTTTTCGAAGTGGAGACAGTTTTTCAGTCCCTAAAAATCAATAATTTTGGCTCAGTAAAGCGGTCGGGATATGACACTGAAGTACCACGACGGCGTAATCTGTTTTATAGTGTGTATGTTCTGAATGTGTAAAAGATCCGTACACCGTTTTACTTGATTGCATGCTCTCTGTTCAGCTGGTCAGAGCAAGACTCTGATGCTGGTGTGTGTACCGCCAAACGCGTTACATGCGTCCGAGTCGATTTGTTCTCTCAACTTTGCCCAACGTGTGCGAAGTGTTGAACTCGGGCTCGTTTCTGCTTCTGTTCGACAAACTCCCGCTGTCTCACCTTCGATCGATGGTGGCGAAACAACGGTATGTACGTGTACAGTACGTACTGTACGTAATCACCATTTTCTGATTTTGAAGTCGCAATTGCCCCCCCCCCCACAGATAGTCGGAGACCGAAGTGAAAAATCGCGTCAGTGTTCAAAAAAAGTTTGTAAGTTAGAACAACAGCAACTTGATTTCGAATGCGTGCATCGCTTTTTGAAAACTATTGGAAGTGTGTGGAAGCTGCCTTTCCGTATTATACTGTCTGCAATATTGCCGTGCGATGGAGATTTTTTGATGTGTCGTTCGATTGCGAGAGTAAATTTTGCGTATTACCGTACGCGTCGCATTGGGCAAATCTGCGAGGAACGTCATAGTGTGTAAGCGTGGCTGTCTACTCGTCATTTCTTCTTGCAGAGATGAGCAATGACCAAATTTAGTCCGTCCGTCGCTTTCGTCCCTGCTTCCTACTTTTGTGTTCGGCGGCGCGCGTGTGACGTTAGCGTACATCAATGTTTTTCACATTCACCAACAGCCCAATCTCAGTCGAAATGTAAAAAATTCTTCACTTCCATTCTTTCCCTTCCTTTCCGCGAGGCCAGCATTCTACGTCCTACTTGCAAGTAGCGCTGACGAGCTAAAAAAAGTATTGCTCATTTCTGCATGTCTTCTTGTTTTCATTAGCTTCCGACAGCGCAACTCGCGTCGTCCACGGCGACGCCGCCACAGGCGGTGCTTCTGCGAACCCCGAGCAAGCGGAACTATCTGCAGCCGAATTCGCCCACCCCGTCTCAACGTATGTACTCACTGACTGTCTTGTGCTGTACTGCAGCGGTAGTGTTTAAAATGTAGTGCTGCTTCCTCCGTCCGTCTGTTTGCCTCTCCTTTAATCGATATAACTACGTACTGTACTTACACTGCGTACGTAGCTAGTGTCGCTCTGCGCTGGCTGCGAACACGTAGTGCTGATGTTCACTGGGTGTTTCTGTGCTAGGCTTCGCCGCCTCCGCGCCGTCATCAGCGACGACGAAGAGCAACGCAAGGAAGTAGGATTGGATCGACGGCACGCTTTGGTCGGTCGGGCACCGAACGACCGCTGGGTCTAACGTGACATGCGATGTGCTTGTCTATTCATGTACGTACCCGTATGTGTGTAGTGTGCGTACTATGTTGTAAGCTGCGATGAGCATTAGTCGGAGATGTACTGTACGTAGCCTTTTGTGCTCGTAGTGTGACCGCGCGTTATGTGCTAATGTGCGAGATGAATGTGCTATACTTGTGCACTACGTACTGTACTTTGCACGCATACGTGCGTATATGCTTGCTTGCTGTGCGTGTGTGATGTTTGTAGGCAGCTGCTGGCTGGTGCATTTTCGCCGGCCGGCCGTCTCGAATGCGGTTCCTCGTCGTTTTAGCTTTGTGTATTGTGCACTGTACTGTGCGTACTGTACGGCGCTAGCTTTATCGTTTACTGTGTACGTACTTGGCCTGCTTGCATTGCTTTGTTTGTTTGGAGAACGCGCAGCAGTAGTCGAGGCACCGTCCACGACTGACGTCAGCGCCAGCCTTGAATTTTTGCTGCTCCTGTGCTCGTCTCCTCGAGCTGATTCACGTACGCATGTACTGTCGCTTGCGTTTAGCAGTCGTATATAGCAGGCGTCCGCATACCTATGTTAGCTATGTACATAATCGCTCGCTGGCTGCCGTCTCTTTCGCTCACTCTATGTATTGTGACGCAGCATTAGGGCGTCGTTCGGCCGCTGTATGTAGAGCATGTGCGCAACCGCAAGCGAATTGTGCATTCATTGTGCTGCCTGTAGCTCGGTGCTCCGTCCGTGTATGCGTATGTACAGTACATAGAATGCTTATTTATTTCTCCTACGACCAGTGAATGACTCGTGCTGTGGCACCCTTATACTCGCGTACGCAACGTGACGTACACTGTACGTTGTTGGTACACTCTCTCGCTGACTGCTGCCTTGTGGCGACATACAAATAGATGACCGTTGTCGCGCATTTTTGTTCGTATGTAGATCAGGCAGACAGGCTATGCTATTAGGCTATGGATTTTTAGCTCTGGTCAGATAACGCACCCTGGGCTGGCTCGTAGGACGCGATATGCGCAAACGAGCGTCAAAGTTAGTCATTGGTTAGCACTTGGCAGTCGGCGATCCAGATAGATACTAGGCTTTCGCAGAGACCGCACAATGTGCCAGTTTTAGTATGCGCACCGCGTGCGTAGGTACATAGACGGACAATGATAGCCCAATCATACAAAATACCTGTGCGTTGAACAGAACCCACACAATTTCCCGCCTGCAGCGTAGGCACCTTTCAAAGCTGATAACCAACATCAAAAAGCGGTGTGACGTGACGGTTGGATAAGGGTTTGCACGAGCTGCTTTGGTAGTACTCTGTCCGTGCTGTTGACTGAACAAGGTTCTGGATTGGTCTTCTCGTCGCTCGCGACTGCCTGCGGTCGCTTGACCGTTCCCACTCGAACCATGCCGAGCGCGCCCGCGGCAATGCAACTTACATGTGTGGTTCTTCAGTTCGCGATCGCTCCATCGGTTACTGGTGTCTGTCTCGCCGTGTCGATGGCCGGCCGTTTGGCAGTGTACGAATGATCCTTCGCAAGGGAGGCGGTTGTTGGGCGCGTTTGTTTGATCTCCATTTGGCTGGTAGGCGGCAAACGTCGAGCGGCGGCAAACCGATAGCATCGCCCACCACCATAATTAAATTAAAGTTTAGCCCTTACTAGTTAGGAGTCTGCGGCACAGCCGCAAGACAGGGGACGTATCGCTCCGCTGTGAGTAAGCAATGAAGCAGACTGACATAAGTGCTCACAACATTCTCGGCTTACTATTAAAAAACAGTATTCGCAGTTGCACTTGGAGCTCGCTCATCTAGCGGTGGGGCTGATGGACTAGTGGGCTCGCTATTCTGCTCGCGAGAGCCTTAACGGTACCGACGCATCTCTTGACCATTCAGTAACGGCCGGCGGGTACTGACTTTTGTCCGGTAACCGGTACCAAAAACCACCGGTACTTACCTATTACCAGTACCTGTTTTGAAATAGCGCAAATTTAGAACTCTGACTGCACCTGACCCTTCGTGCTTCCGGTTTCGGTGAACCTAAGCGCAGTCTAAAGCGGGGAGACTCCCAGACACCGGATCAAAACATTTGCCAAATGAAAAATCTGAAAGCAACTACAAAAGATCTGAAATTTTCAGCAGATTGTTGAGCAAGTAGCAAGTGGCGAAAGAATTTCAGTCGACATTTTTGTGAACGAAAAAGTGAGTCTTTCAAAAATTAGCACACGGCATCATCTAGCCGGCAAAAATTAGTTTTACCGCTTATGGCTATGCTTTCGAGATTACTTCAGAATACTGGAAATATTTTGTATTTTTGTCCTGCCAACAATGAAACGTAAAAAGCAAACAACTAACTGATCAGATTTGTATCATCTTCTTTCCTTCGCCTTTCTCTTCTCATCTCCCTTTCTTCCTCCCGCTCACCCCAGCTCCTCTCTCCCTCATTTGGTCCGGCTCTCTGCTCCATCCGAGAAAAGTTTGCGGACGTCCAGGAGGTCACAGTACAGTATGTCGGACATAAAACCTGTGGAACACTTAGTGTTCGAAGCTGTTCCAGCGTATTCCAGAATGTGCCACAGTTTTCCGAAACGCTTCGTGAAGCCCGCCTGAACGTCAAACCACCCATATGTGTTTTCTGCGGGAACATGTCGTCTTTTGGCTTTACACTTTACAAATTTATTTGTGGTCAACGTCGGAAATACGATTGCTGCTGGTAGAACGGGTTTACAGGACCAAACAAACAGCGAGCTCAGTTGGAGTTGTCTACAGAGACAACAACATGAAAATCCCAGAATGTCATTAACTAAAGTCTCGGCCTCCACCACATGAAAGTTTGTATAAATTTGTCTAAAAATAGTTAAAAATTTTGCATATTTTTGCTTTAATTTCAGGTACCGGTTACCGGTTTTTTCGACCCCCAGGTACCGGTACTTACCGGCGTTGAAACCGGTAACCAGTTACTACTCGCCAGCCGCTACCATTCAGGCAGTTTTAAACTTGATTGAAATGCTTAAAAAATACCCAGGTACACCGACGTACTTTTGCGCTTATAGCCCCCGGGGACACAACTTCCGTTTTTTTACAAGAAATAATCATTTAGTGCGGGGCGCTAACGGGCAGTGTCGCCTCGCCATGTGATGTTGGGTCAGTCAGAGCAGTGTGCGTGTCAAAAAAAAACATTAATTTCATTCAAAATTTGTGGGTGGGTTCGAAATTATACGATGTTTGCAGGCTTTGAGCAGGGCTGGCCAAAGAAATTATTTTCCAAATAGTGCCTCGCCTGCTGCCAGTTTCAGCCGCCGGAGGCAGTAGCAGGGGAGGCCATAAGCGGAAAAGTACACTGCGTACGTGGGTAAAACATCAGCTCGGTCATTCTGACAGTAGCTGGATGCAGCACGCAAGGGTAGTACTGCCCCGTCCGTCGAGGCAACGGGCAGCCCGCTAAACTGTGAAGCACGTCTAGTGTTCCTGCTTTCCTGCTTGCCCGATGGACGGTGACATGAGATTGCGTACGTGGAAGTCACATACGTATGTAGAGACAGATTTGCCGTACAGACACACGCACGACACCCAGCGACGTTCTTCCACGAACGGACCTGTTCGCGCATGGTTGATTGATTCCATTGTGCTGAAAGATTAGCAGATTAGCGGCACTGGCCAAAATACGGCTATAATATCTGTCGGTCGGTCGGGCGATTAGGGAGCGAGCCGCCGGCCAGTATAGCTGCTGTGTACACGTTCGTAGGTGTGCCTATAATAGGCACGCACCGAAAGTAGACAGACTAGAGATACAGTAGTACTGTAATGCAATACGTACCATACTCGGTGCCTAAGATAAAACACCCGCTATGCTATGCACACTGAGACGAGAGACCGCCGACCGCCGGCTTGGCTTCTCGCCGCCGACCGACCGTTGCGCGCTGTGGTCGCTCTCGCTTCTTGCGCTTTTGTTTGCTTCTCTCTTTGAGCGCCCGTCCGGCTGAAACTGAGACGGCGGCTGACTGCCAGCGGATGGATGACAGGGCTGGTTGCTCACCAGCAGGCTAATTGTGCGGATCGACTTTGTATATCTCGCAGTCTGCCTATCCTGCTCATGCAACCTCCTAGTATGGTACTCACCTGCGAAGTAGCCAGTCGCCCCACCCCCGTCTTTGCACCTTACGTCGTCACAATCGTTCACATCGATTTGCGTTCACCTCACTTCGCGCATCTCTCGGATCATCCCGATCCCGCTCGCTGCTTGTGCCTTACGGTCAACCCGCAAGACCCATCTAGCTATCTACACTACATGCACCTCATCCCAAGTGCGCTCGAGAAGCGGAAAAGCGAAAAAGCACCGCATTTCTTGCGTGTATTGAGAGGAAAACACCGAGCAAGCTTGTTAAACTATGAACGTCGTTCGCGAGTCGCGATTGTCTCGACACGACCGACGAACGGCAGAATGAGCGCCATGAATGAAGTTTTACGGTCCTACCCCACGGTCGTGCATACAGTTAGGTACAGTATGCCAACGGACATGAACACGAATAGATTGTTTATCACGCTGCGACCGTCCGGCCAACGTGCGCACACTGACCGTTCCGTCCCGCCTGTCTCTCGCAACCACCCACCCAGCCACTGACGAGTCGTTTCCTCTCGAGTGAACGTAATGCGAGTGGACGCAGCAGGTCAAAACGTCAAAAAAGTCAAGCCTTATCAGCAGCATTTTGATTGGAATCAATCACTCACTCAGTCAGTCACTCACATGCGTGCAAGCACATGACAAAGAACCTATCTTGCTTGCCTCTACAAACGCTCGTCTCGGTTCGCTGCGTACGGTACGTCCTACGGCTTTATTTACCACGTAGGCACGCAGCTAGACGTCCCGACGGTCAGCGAATTACTTGTCTTGCAGTACGTTAGCGCACGTGCGTGCGTACGTACGTACGGAATACTCACTGTATGGTACGCCGCGGCCGAGCAGCCTTCATTGATTCATTCGTTCTAGAGGAAAGGGCGGGCGATTCACCGTCAGCATCAGCAGCAGTATCTTCGCGATCGTCGTTTGTTCTACATTCTAAACTACGTTCGACTTTAGCAGCCGAACGCGTCATCTGTCTGGTGCTTTCAGCTGCGCTGACCCGCAGAGCAGCCATGCTCTCGCGAACTCGTCGGCGAAGCATTTGCATGCCTCTGCTCGCGTTCATACTGCTTACTCAAAATTGCAAAACTCTTGCCTGGTGGTGAGTGCGTAGTTCGTGTACGCGCAGTAAGACCTACACGTACGTATGTTGGTGTACGCAGTAGGAGCTTAATTAGACTGTGTCAAACAGTCGTCCGCCGCGCAGGCTACGAGGACCTGCCTGCCCACGTTCGTGCGTGCTTGCTTTCAGGCTGCTCGCAATGCCAAGCGCACAGGTGACGCTTGAGCTCTCCGACGATTACAAGAGTCAGTGCCGCCGATTGAACTATCTCGTGGAGCGACAGCGCGAGCTCTGCACGCTGAGCAAGAACTTGCTCGCCGTCGTCGGCCAAGGCAAGGGGACGCACGCACGGACGGACGGACGGTCCATTGCA